>JBBPFP011255348.1:0-10456 GCA_037974795.1 Kaempferia galanga
TTACGTTTCTATCAGCATTCGTAGTTTTTTTTTGCAGTGATTTTCCATGAGTGGAAAGGGAGGGAGGAAGGAAGATGTTTGAGATTGCATGCGATTGATAAAAGAGCGAGAACGAAAAGACTAGATAAAAGACTGTGTTCTTTTATAATTACTAAAGCATCGTACTCTAATTTCTGAGACCCCCAGTTCACTTATCCATCTAATTTAATCATGATTTACTCCCTTTAAAATTCTATGAGGCCGGATTTAAGGAGCCACTGGGATGGCGGTTCCATATTTTTGCTCCAATAATTGATGGAGACGCAACCATCGATTATCTTAATAATTAAGAGGTAAAAATCAAGAAACGGCCTTTTCAAATTAAAAACGTTTCATTTTAATTTTTTTATTAAAATGATGCTCTGTTTCATTGGTACCCTTTAGTGTTATTATATTTTGTTTAAATTTCTCATCTAATTTACGAATCGATTGACTACCTTATAATAGTTATAATTTCATAATTATTATATATATTGTAGCAGTTATATTATGCCGGATGAGTTCTTTAACTTTAATTGAATACAAAATACATAAAAATTTATTTTAATCTGAGTTGTCAATTTTAATAGACAATGCGGATTTAATTCGGTTCATCTATTATTCACATTATAGTGATATAAAATCATAATTGTTATAACTATATAACTACTACCGTTTACAATGCACCTCCGATTAGGGATATAGATGTTGGTGCAATTATCCCTGCGTCAAGTTATCCAAATTGATTAAGCTTAAGTTGGATCAAATTTGAGTCTTAAGTTTTGGTGTTTGACAATATATGACAATACATGAATATTGCAGGTTGATCCGGTAAGATAAGAATGGCCCTCAGGGGGCCAGGTGGCAAATACGTGGCCACTGGTTGGGAGCCACATGGCAGGTGATATGACCGCTCATGTGGTTGCTAGCTATGAGACACATGGCAGATGATGTGGCAGTCAGAAAGGTGTCACATGGCAAAGGACGTGGAGCCCAACAAGTCGCCAGATGGCAGAAGGCTTCAGCAATAGTTAACACAATCTTCCCGAACTTGCAGAGGCGACGGAAGGGCTTTGAGCTCCGCATGGTTGGACAAGGTACATAGTGAAGGATGCTCCACCCAGCCGTTTGACGCAAAGCAAGCTGACTGTTGGTGTCAGCGTAGATAGTGCAGTGTATGGAATGTACCGTCGATCCCTGACACGTGTACAAAGGTGATATGCCTGATAAGGAAAGGTGTCAGAGCATCATACGTAGCAGTTCACCATTGATAGATGGTGCACCAAAATGTATGTCAAACACTAACATAAATGAACAAATAACAATGATCATTAAGAAATACATCTTAAGATACAAATCTTGTGGATTGTAATGGAAAAATAACAATAACAATGATGAGAGGGTATTGTTTATACATCCCAATATCTCTCGCCACCTCATAAACTTTCACTTGAGATGGATTGGACAAAATAATGCAATTTCCTATCCAGATCCCACTTGAAATCTGTAGCCAGCAATATAGCATCGCGTTGCAACTTATTCAACCACGCATCGCGTTTGCAGCTTCCTAATAAATGGAGGTGTAATTTTGATGCACTTTATATTGTTTTCTGATGTGACGGATCATACATATCTGCTATCGCCTTAACAAAATAAGCCTTCGCTTGAGGTCTCATTATCTGGTAAGATGAACTAAATATAAGGAACATATTTCATACAATTTAGAAGGGAGAAACAAGGTTATATCGCTTGCCTTGAATGTTGGGGTAAGTAGACCATTTTCTAAAGAAAAAGGTTCCACGACTAAAGTGACTGCTTTCACAAATTCAAAACCCCTCAGCTGGAAAGCATAGAAATTAAGGATTAAGAGAATTTGAATCTGAGATATAAGATTTGATCAGGCAAGGCGAAGAGTAACCTGAGCCTGCTTTCCAACATCATCCATATCAGCAAGGACTGCGGCCCTTGTCCGTGGGTCGCTGCAAAGCTGGGCTAAATCTTCATACTGAAAATTTAAAAAGTAAAATAAATAGTCATGAATTCCTAATGTTGGAAAAACCAGTTAAACATAATATGCTATGCAACCTTCCCATAAGGCAATCTAGAGATAAATTCAGCAGAAAACACCTTTCACGCATAGGGTCTATCTCGTACAGTGTGTTCAACAATGAGACAGAACACGGAATGACAGTCCCGTTGAATCCGGATCTCACAAAACATATATAGATGCAAATAAACTTGAATTTCATAGGATGGGATGTTAATCTCATGGTTCGAATATTCAACAATGATTGTTGGACTAGCACATAATCCACCAAGGTCCAAGGATCAACTAAGTTAAATTTCATATAAATTGGCATACTTATCAGTTGCCACTGGGTTTTAGCCTCTTTTAAGGGACCTTGCACTCCCGATGCTATCATCTTTGGTGAGCCTGTACACGAAGGGTGAGGCCTTTTTAAATGGCAATGATACCCTTGTTCTTACCTACCTAGCAGTTAGTGGAATTTGACTTTATTTAGCCTCAGTGCCCATTTGAAATTGAGTAATCATATACGATGACAATCAAGGCACTCGCCTGAATCGATTCATTCCTCTTATTTTCCACCTACTTTTTATGCTGAAAGTATATGAGAAAAATTGGCTACTTTTTCCCTCCCTCTTCTAAAGAGGAAATTTTCATCTCCCTATTACTTTTCCTCCCAAGTAAACAGGCACGATGAACAATACGAGAGCCAGAAGCTAAAAATATAGTCCCCAGGCTCTGGTCGAGTGCAATGGGAACAGAAAACAGAATCTTAGGTATGTGTGGATTAGAGTTAAGCAGAAATAGGTTACATTATAAATGGAATTTGAATGCAAACCAACCTTTATTCCTTCAGATGCAGCCCAAGCCATTAATACATCCTGATCAACTGAAACAATTGCAACTAGATAGGAGTTGTAGCTATCACCTGGAATCAGTTAAGGTTTGCATTGCTAAGGCATAAATCATATGTTCAAAGTCACATTATGATAGTTGGTGAACTTACCATAGACAAAGCATTGAGAAACGAACTTGCATTTGCAATATACATTCTCTATCTTTTCTGGGGCAATGTACTCGCCTTGTGCCAACTTAAAAATGTTCTTTTTCCTGTAATTTTTCTCATAAATGCAACAAAAGATGTAATTATAAAGATGGAAGTTGATTACAAAGAAAAAAAATTGCAAACCATTGATAAGAAGTTAGAACTCTTAGACATAATATAAATTGCGCATCCACAAAGGGATTACAAGTGCACTAACACATGATCTACCCTAAAATATCCTCGGATTCGGCAATACTATTATATTTATCGCTAACATCATACCCCAAACAATTGGACTTAATGATTCTTGCTATTGATGATAAGAAAAAACAAAAAACTCAGCTACTCTTCCCTTGGTTAATCTTTAAATTGATAATGCACCTGTATTTCAGTTCCCTCGTGGGTGACACAATGGTTGGGAGACAAAAAAAACAAAATTATATATTTTTAGAAACAATATAAGGAGAATAACTCGGGATTATAATTGCTGTGTGGAAACAAGAAATAGATTTACCTGTCAATGATCTTTAAACGTCCTCCAGGTAACCACAATCCTATGTCACCTGTGTGGAGCCAGCCATCCTCATCCATTACCTCCTTGCTGAAAAATTAAGTGAGATTTCAGAAATCTAAGATAGTCAAATAGAATTGTAAGAAAATTTAATAGTTATTTCGATTACGTCTGCTCTTCATCCTTGTAATAACCTTGAAACAAGAGTGGACCTCTCACACAAATTTCTCCACGGGGATATGGCTGGTCGTCAGATGTGTAATTCATTTCAGGAACATCTTCAAGCTTGATCTCTGCCAGAACATTTCCATTGTTATGAAATCAAATATTGTCCATAAATAATGAGGGAGTTAAGGATGATAAACAATGGAACCCCTACATTCATATTGATGCCAGGGAATATTGTCACACATAATATGTAACAAAAATAAAAAGAAATCAAACAAGAGATCTTGGGATATGAGAAGAAACAATGAGTGGATAATCAATGTTAGAATTCTCTCTTTCTTCCATAAAGAAAATCCTTGGAAACGAAGAAGAACACACATATGTTATATTTTGCTGCAAATACATAACACCTTTCAAAACTACGAAATAGTTTATTTTCACCATTTGATAGTCCATAATCCATATATGTCTTTTTAGTCTACAAACCTATCATAAATGCCATTAGTTTGATTAAAACTTAGATGAATGATGCTTGACTAAATTTATATACATAAATGCCTTGCTGAAATCTTAACAATAGTTTAATTTCATCATTCTTTACCCTTCTCTTTTTACATTGCATTTTATTTCTTCTTAATCATCATTGTCATTCAAATATCACTCAAAACTGGTAAATAATAATATATTTTAAAAAGTAGAGAAAAAATTATTGTAAGTGTTCAAATTCAAGTTCAGTTCAAATAATGTGAAAATCAAACAGCAGATTCATTAATCCAAGAGAGATAATCTCTCTAATGGCATGTATATATAGCAAATATTTCACATAAGTAGAGCAAAAGTAGCCAAAAAAGGATAGAACTGGCTACATGCATTAGCAAGGACACAGAAAACCTTTTGCTGTATCTTACATCAAACTTTGTTACCTTATCATTACATTAGATCATGGTTTCAAATGCCGACCAATATCAGCAGGAATGATTGAAGCATATAGCCGGAATGGATGAAGCATATCTTATTGCCAACTGATATTGATACTATGTCAGTATGGGTGAATATCATAGTCCATGCCGATACAGTCTCAATGGTATCAATAGACAAAGTCTATCTTCGCTGCTACCATTTGAAATAGAAAAACTGTCTTCTCGTGATTCATCCTTCAATTTTGTATATTAATCATATTGAGGACATGAAACACTCAAAAGAGGAGGGTGTAGACAAGGGTGGACAACAAAGGCCAATGTTTAACTCATGAAATCGTCCGATGCTGGGATGCAAAACAGGAAACCAAAAACCAAACCAGGAAGAAAGCAAGTCCTGGCAATGCAACTCCACTAAAATTAACTAAATTATTAATTAATCGTTTTTACAAATGTAATCGATTTTTACAAATGACATTCAATAACATACAATATATTTAAAATATAAACTACTAATTATATACTGCATAGTATATAATAGTGGTTCAGATCATCTTCAGAATTTTATATAAGAAACAGAAAAACCCAACCAGAACTGAAAACATAACATATTTAATACTCGAAACCCACACCACATTTTTCCTTTTTTGGAATCAATTACAGCTCAATTTTGATTATAAGCAAATATATTGACTTTTTCCCACCCTATCAACTGGTGCACCAACAATATTAGAGAAGAGTGATATCAGAATCAAAGAAGCCAGGATGTATTCATATCTTACATTTATCTATTGCTATTGTAGTTTTAATTATGACAATCAAATCCAACTCAGTGGTTGACTGAGATATTTATGGACAAGAACAAACAACATCGACAACCGAGATGTGTTTATCAACATGTGAAGAAATTAATTTTGCTAGACGTTTTGGGAGCATTACTTAATACGAATTATGTAACATCATAGGATTAAGCTCAGTTGGATGCTATAAGAATCAATGTTCATATCCACAACACAACACTTAATTTAACTTTAGAAATGTAAGTCATTAGGTGAGAAACTTGTTAAATATTAAACTCATTACAGCTGAGCTTGAAATCAAGCGTGCCAACATGAGTTTTCATCCTCCATAGTAAATATAATTATATGATTTTCCTTTTTTTCTTGCTCACTTTTTCTTCCCACTCTATAATCCAAGAGCACTTGCTCTCCATACATGGAAAAAAACATGTATAATATCTGCACATGTGAAAAGGAAATTTCAGATCATTTTTAGATTTGTAATATTCAAACTCACCACAAGCAGGGTGCGGAGAACCAACATGACCAGTTAAATTGTCACCCGCATCCATTATACTAATGACACAAGATGACTCTGTCATCCCATAGCCTTCAAGAACCAGACCACCAAAGCACCTGAGAGGTAGATTAGCTGCAAGTCAATGAGCAAATCACAATAGTAAAAGCAGATCTACTTCAGTATTCAGGAATTTTCCTTACACTCTTAGAAAATCCATAACATCTGCTGACAATGGAGAGGCACCCGAAGACATGAATCGGACACGACCTCCAAGCATTTCTCTGATTTTGTTAAATACTAATCGATCCCAAATTGGTGATGGGTTCTTTCCTGAAAAGAAAATAGATAACTTTTATTGACTAAAACAACAAGGATCTCAACTATGAATCCTTCTCATAATTTGCTTTCGATACACATTCATTATCAATAGAACCTTTAGATATTTATAAAGTTCATGTAAGTTTTGAAGAGCAATACAATCAGATTTTGAGAAAATAGGTGTCCATCAGTGATTACTTCAAAAATGTGTAGTTTGGTTAACATAGTTCGCGCACATATCACAGCAGTGAACGTTCATTAAATTAAATTGATACAGGGCCAAATGACATCAAGCATAGACATGACGTTTTGAATTATAGATGCTTCTTTCTTTTTTTAGATAAGTTCAGCTCTTAGCCTCTTACCATTTGTTATTGCTTGCATCTTGGCATTGTAGGCAGCATTAAATAACCTCTCTCGCAGGCCACCAGATGTCTTCACCGCATTCATAACTCTAAAATGAAATGAGTTACATATCAATGGCAAATGATGCATTAATTCATATATATAATTATACCAAAGGCTACATATATCTATTATTTAGTGGAAAAAATAGACAACACCAAGTTACCCATCATAGATTCTGTTGTATAATCGAGGGACACTAGCAAATAAGGTAGGCCTAAGAGCTGTCATATCCTCCATTAGCTTCAAATTATCCTGGAAATAGAGTAACCCTTATAAAGAATCTAGAAAAGATTATTAGATACAACTTGGCAGCTATTATCAAAGAAGTGGAACTTTGAACGTTTAAGGATTTTAATTTTGCATATGCCAGCAATTATGGTAGTGGTACTTCCCAGCAATGAAAGAACTATATTGTAAGAAGAAAATCAGTTGGACAGGAACTGATATTTTTTATTTAAGTGAGAATATAGGTGGGCAGTGCTAACACAGCTACATTACTTCTTTCTCTCACTATTAAATTGAATAAAAATAAAGCTTTGCAGCTAAAACGATACACTCAATTTGGACCACACTATCTAACTCTGAGCGGTCTGGGTACAGTTTCATTACTGAAATACAAATATCAACCAGTTTGATCATTGCATTTCTGTTGCATCTAACATGATCTAGAGTACTTGAAACAGGAACATGGGATCAAGTTACTCAACCAACTATAACAAACAAACTATGAAGCTTAGAACCACCAAACATGTCAAAAATCTTCATAATGTTAGTCTCTATAAGTTACAAAAAGACTAGCAATGTTGTAAGTCCTGGCCAAAGCATAAAAGGACTTTTATTGAAAATAAGTCTAGCACTACTGTCAATCTTTCATACAAAAATTAAACCAATTCAGAAGTCCTAGCTATTTCTTTGTTATTTTATACAACTATAAGTTCTACAAGTTTTTTGCTTAACAAATAAAAGTCATAGCAGAATTGCAATGCTTACCCCCTGATAGAAACCAACTGCAACTCCATAATATGCACACAAAATCTGGTTAACACGCTCATAGATATGAGCCAAAGGCAGATATGATATGTACCTGCAAGAGAAAACAAATAAATATTTTAGACATGCCTTAATCAACCTGATAGAAGAACAAGAAACAGAAAACCACAGATAAGAATCACTAACACATCTGAAGGATAGAACTTAGTACTCAAGCTAGATCCAGCAGCATTTGAAATCAAGTTTCCATGAGTAAGTACAACTCCCTATTGCACATCAATGATCCATTATTAGTCAAATAACAAATATGAGAAGGAATTATCTTCTAAATGAAGATCCATACAGCATTTTGTACCAAACTGAAACTCTTAGAGTACCTTAGGTGTCCCAGTTGTACCACTGGTATAGCAGATAGTTGCAACATCTTCAGGCTTTGGTGGGCAATGTCTCTGAATATTACTATGCCCCTAATTAACAATCCAGAATTAATTGAGGATATGAATAGAAGACTGCACTTAAAGATACATGTAGTTAGCAGAAATTTATGGGTTCAAGACAATGCTTTTGATTAAAAATCAGTAATGGGTCAGGGATTTCATTTTCCTGTAATCAGCTAGAAAAAAATGGAAGATTGATACAGGAACACCAAATAATAATTGCAGTGATGGTGAAGAAAAAAAATCAAAGTTAGGCTAAAATTGTAGACTAAGGATCTTTTTTTTTTAAGTTACTAGATTGTTCATTTTCCATTTTGCCTAATGTATCCTCCCAAAAGAATTGATTTCAAGCATGGTCCTAAAAATAATCAGCAAACCAAATGCCTCTCCACTATGACCATCATTCGGAATGTAAAGATGGATTTCAAATCTTTGGTCAAATTGTGTGGTAGATTGAAAATGTATTTCTGGTTAATACCTTGACTTGATGGACCTACTACTGTAATTATTTAGGCATTTTGGAATTTGCACTGTGACACATAGGTTTAAGTTTCATTCAATAAATAAAAGATTAAAAGGAAGAGCTAACATTCAGTTGATCAAAATAAAAGACTCAAATAGCACAATTTCTATGCAGAAGAGGTCACTCTGTCAAACAACAAAACACAAACATTCAATTAAGTCCCACAACCCAACAAAAATTCCATTGATATAAATTATTCCAATGTATTAAAACCAAGACTCATTAAGTGTTTCTAAAGTCTTAATCTTGACGCCTTGTTAATTGTTTCTAAAGTACAATATAATAAGATATAAGTCTACATTTCTTTAATTCTGTTGGCTGCATAATCTTGGCTGTTGAGAAAGTTTAAGACACGAGGTAAAAGCAACTTACTTCACTAAGCAGTTTTGAATAAGTAATAATCTTCACCGAAATCGCTGAAGAAACCAAGGGCATCTTCTCATCTATTCCACCAACAACCTATGAAAGAAATCAAAATTAAGGGAAAAACTGGAGACGATTATTCGTGATCAGAATAAAGAATTAGCTTTCAGTAACCTTACCACTATCAAACGAAGAGATGGCATCTGAGATAAGAAGCTAAGTAGCTGCAAACAAAAATATAAGTTTCAACTTTCAAATAAGAAATCAACATTGTGCTCAATAAAGATTTAAAATCAGAGACAGTAGTAAAGATCAGTCTTCAGTTTAAAACAACTTAAAGTTACTTCAAGAATAGAATATAATTAGGAGGAAATCTGCATAGCAAGGATATGGGACAAATTTACAGAGTAAATTATCCAAGAAGAAAAGAGATAAATATTGGTTTTTGCAACTTTAAAAAATCCAGGGTGTGAAGGGACCCAAGGAAATTTGGCACGAGGAGAACAGAAAATAAATGCATGTGGATTTTTGGTTTATCACGCTTTAAGCAAAAAATCAAACACCAAAGAGAAAGCATGGGATCACCCAACTCACATTGCTCAGTGTTTCGGGTACACAAATAATGACCTCAACTGATGCATGATTAACTATATACTGCACAGCATCAGGTCCTGCAGACATGCCAATGCCTGTACTGATTAATAACCAAACAAATAGGAAAAAAAAAACACAAAGACAAGTAAGAAAAAAACATACCCAGTGTATCATAAAGAGGCACAGATATATAAGAGTATGCTGAGCAGGCATGGTCAAAAATGATCCACTCTGGTCTGTTTATAAAATAGAGCCCTACGCATGCACCCTGTCCATAAAGCATATTAGAATGATTTCTTGTTAAAGACAAGAAAGATCAATCAGATCTAACTACTTAATTGCTCATCAAACCCACAGCACCAATAAAATTCAGGTAAGATGCATGAAGTGAATAGACTTAGTTAAGGCAATCACCAATTGAGTCGAGTTGGTTTTATAAAAATAAATAAATATACCCACTCTAGGTTATTTCCGGACACATAGAACAATAACAACCAAGCCTTATCCCACTATGTGAGGTCTGCTATATGGATCATTTTACGTCATTGGGCTCTATCCTCTACTATATCATCATCTATAAATTTTATCTTATTTTATTGTTGCTAACCAAGTCCTTTTTAGTCTTCCTCTTCCTCATTTGATGTATGTATATGTCATAGTTTCATATCACCTAACTGGAGCATTTATTGGTTGTCTAAGTACATGCCCATTCCATCTTAAACGTGACTCTCGAAGTTTTCTTTCAATAGATGCAACTCCGACTTTCTCTCTAATGCTCTCATTTCTCATTCTGTCCGTCCTCGTATGTCAACACATCCACCTTAACATCCTCATCTCTA
>JBBPFP011255458.1:0-10456 GCA_037974795.1 Kaempferia galanga
ATATGTAATAGATTAATATGCATGTTGAATAAGATGGAAAAATAGAATATTTTAATGAGTATTCCTTTTATGGTAGGAAATAGTGTGTATTAGTTGAAGTTAAAAAATAGTTGATACTGAAAATGTGTCAAAATGAGTTTTTTATACAGGAATGATTTCAAGGAGCTTCTTGTATTTTCACGGGAGTAGCTCCCTAGTTTTTTTTTAATTTTAGTTTTTGTTTAAAAATAATAATAAGTCGTTGAAAGTGATGTGATAATATTGGAGCTCTGAATGATAGGATGGTGTGGAATAAAAGAGTGGTTGAGAAATTATTTTGCTAGAAAAGAGATGAGCATGAATTTTTAGTTTGGATGTGACGAGGGTGTTACCGACGGCACGATGCTTCCTTAGAAAAAGAAAGAAAAAAATGTTAGTGATGATTTTTTCTAAAATATTAGTTCATCATTAAATTCGGATAACTTGATGGGCTCACAATTTTGGCGGGTAATTCACGCTTGACACTTGTTCTACTACTACTCCATCGACAAGCCTTTTCTTAATATCCATGGTTCTCTTTATACCTTTTCCCCTTTCTCCCCCCTTTCTTTCTTTCTATTCATCATTTCAATGACCACGTCATTGGAACCCAACATTGAGTGGACCTAAACTTCCTCAATTTAGTGATGTCTTACTTGTATATTATCAAATATACATCCTAAATTCAATTTATTGTACATCCATTCCTAAATTTAAATATTAAATCCTAAATTCTAAATTTTAACATATAATTTTTTTAATAGCCAGTTATCTAAACTGATGGATCATCTATTTCGAGTATTTTTTAGTTTATCACAGTGATTCATAAAAAAAAAAATTATAGAATCAAATTAATCATCTTATAGATTAATTAGTGAATATCTAATATCAACTAAAATAAATTATTATCTATCACACCAATCAATTTAAATGGATTGAATTGGAATTTTATCGACCCAAGTCCATTACAGGTTAATTTATTAATTTTATTTACGATAACTTTAAAATAGAAATATATTTAAAATATCTATTTTTAGATATATTTAATTAATAAAAACTTTCTGAAATAAATATTGATGATATAATTTTTTTAATAATTTTTTATAGGTCCGTGGGTTTACACATCTAATTGTAATCTTTTTTGAATTGAGTTGGATTGAGAATTTTTTAACCCACTAAGATGTTAGAAAGGAGTGAATTAAGAAATCGAAACTAATCGTGAAAGAATAATTCTTTGATTTTTTTTTTATTAAAATTTGATTCTTATCCCATCTGCTCAATTTTATAAATCTATAATAATGTGATTACCACTCGGCTATACCAGGAGCGCTATAGAGCTAACAACGGGCGTTAGCTTGCACGGTCTAACAGCCATGACAAAAATAAAGTTTGGGTGAAGGATTTAGGGGGCGCTTCGTCAAAACGACTAAACGTTCGGAGGCTAACTGAAATATTCACCGTATTACTCGAGACATCTGTTTATCGCTCCGCCCTATAAATCGGAAACCCTAAACGGGGAGGCGGACGACGAAGGAAAGGAGCGATAGATTTCTACCAGTTCTAGAGAGAGAGAGAGAGAGAGAGAGAGAAAAGTTCTTCTCTATTATGATTGTTATTGTTGTTTCTGTCAGTTTTAGAATTTGTTTATAGAATATTGCTTTTAGCGTTTGAGGGCACCAAATTCGGATCTTCGTCGACATACGATGTTAGCTCTAGCGTAACAACGCTAGGGGGTAGATTTTGCAATCAGGGTTCTTTTGCTGGTTGCCTCTCTTTGTTTTGCGACAAAGGAAGCTTGAGTTTTTTTTTTTTTTCCATGGCGACTATCGATCGGAAAAATGGGGGTTTGGTAGACACAGGCGTTGGTGAACGGATTGGAGGCCCTGGAGACGGCGTTTCAGGTGAGATTTTCCTTATTTTGTTTTCTTTCTCTCTTTATTTTGGGATTTTTATCGTCGGTTAGTGCTGCAAATTTTATTTTGTGGGTTTAATTGGTCGATTTTTTTTTTTTTTAATCTTAGTCTCTCGTAACGTGTAGCTAGGCTTGCCTTCTTTGCTTGTTCTTTTGCATGAGCCGACAGGCCTTAAGTAGATGGCTCTTCAGTGGCAAATCCATCCGAGCTTCTAATGCCTGATGCACGAATTTATCAAACGTGGTATTATTTTTAGTATATGCGCTCTGAATTAGTTGGCACATCCAATTTACATGGTCTTTGCTTTTGTAGTCAGTAGGAACACCACCAGGCCAGTGTTATGGGTCTAGGACCAAACATTAATCATGAGGACAAGTATTATTTGATGTTTGTTTCTAAGTTGTATGATCGAGGTGATACATAGACATGCCTTTCAATATTCTGCCCTGTATTATGATAACATAGAAAAGAGATGGTGTATGGATCGGAGAGTATAAATACATTTGTTCAGAACCATAAATCCTGGTCGATGGTAGATACATGCCAGTCAGCATCCTGGGTCTATTTATGTTTTGCACTTTTTATTGTTGCCACAGACAAATGACTATACTTGCTATTATCGCAATGAGTTTTACATTTCATGACGCTATGATTAACTTATAGTTATTCTCTTATAGATTGACTGATTGTTTATGTTTCTCTTTGACTGCAGATACAATTCAATTTGATGCTACACGATATGCATTTTTTGGAAATAGTGTATTGGAAGAGGTTGAGTTAGGTGGATTAGAAGATGAAGATAGTGTTAAAGATCCCAGCTTTGTTGGGATTGATGATGATTATCAATATTCTGGCCTAGGAGATATATTAGAGGTAAGTGCTTATCAAAATACCGAATAAGTTTTTTTGATATGACTTTGCTTACTAGTTTCTCATACTTTATTTACCAAATCTTCAATGGAAGTCAGCTTCACTGTCTGTGCTTATCAATTTAACTTCAGCTCTTTCTCATAGTTTTCCTTATAAATTAGCATTAACCTTATTTCAGTTGCCCATCCTCATGTCTCACTTAGTGAGTGTGCCGTTTGATTAATATCTTTATCCTACTTTTTATTTTATGTTTTTATGATGTTGCATTAACATGGAATATCAACAATGCCCTACAATATGATGAAAATTGGCTAAATAGTCGCTATAAACTTGGATCAAGGTCATGATTTATCATATCAGCATCATTTTACTTGTTTTGATTCTGCAGTGCTGTTACCTATTCACTGATCTTTAAAGCAATTTTACTATTGTACCAAGTTTGTGTATATTTTATGTACTTAAAGATGCATTAGTATACTTTGTTGCCACATTTGTGGTACTCTAGCATAGTAGATAGATTGCTGTTTATATTATATTTTTAACTTATACTGTGGTTCAGCTGGGACTTCTTTTACTCTGGTATTGAGGAGAGATATGACATATGAAGTTATATCCTTGTGGAACAATTTGTTCATTTTCAGGGAGATCACTTTTTATATTATATTTTTAACTTACACTATGGTTCAGCTGGGACTTCTTTTACTCTGGTATTGAAGAGAGATATGTTAAATGAAGTTATATCCTTATGGAACAATTTGTCCATTTTCAGGGAGAACGAATCCAGTCAATAACTGATATTGATGATCTTGCAAGTAGTTTTTCAAAGGTTAGTTTATTTTTATTCATGAATTTCACCTATGTTCATAGATACTTACTCAGCAAGATAATGTTGACTTCCCTTGTGAATAGAAATTGTTATGAATTACTAACACTACGAGAAAACAAAACCTTTAGCAAGGAATAGTCACTATTCTCAAGGCTCATCAATGAGTACTCTGTCATGATTCGCCTTTATACTCATCTTCACTATTTTGTTTTATTTTTTTTTAGCAATTGTAGCATACCTTTTGTTGTAAGTTTTTCTTCTTGACAATCATGGACAGTATTTTAGGTTTAGTCTCAATTAAGATTGAGAATTAGTATATTTAACAATAGTTGAACTCGATAGCATTTAGCAAAGCAAGCAGAAGGCCCAGTAAACTTTCGATGTAGTGTCATGAAAATTGTACTGTTATCCAGCTGAAAATTTGTATTCTTGTCTTTCCCATCTTTCTCTTTTGAAATGTTCCCCCATCATAGATACTAAGTTATTCGTCACACAAATTGCAAATGGCATTTCTAAACCGAAATGCATAAATGAATTGAAATGTGGAATTACAATCGGATTGGTCTTAATGCATAAATATCAGCTGATAATGTTATTGAACATGAGAATCCCTTCTTTCTTAGACTGCTATCTGCAATTGACAACAGGAATATGCTGATATTCCACTTACTTTAGGGTGAGACTTCATATATTTTCTCTACTAGATTTTCAGAAAAGAATATTCTCCAGAATATTGATGTTTATATGACATTAGAACACGCAAATTAATGAATAAATAAGCAGCAGTACATGCACATATATTTTACTAAATATAGAAACATTGTGATTTTTTTCATAGTTGGATATACGATTACAGCTAATAAGCAACCTTTTGCTTTCTGTTTGTTCTGATCTTGAATCTCTGATCGGTAGCTGTTTCCTTTCCCTGATGTCCTTTTCAGTATTTTCTGTCTTATAGGTAGAACAAGTTCTGGAGATATTAACATAATCTGTGTACCTTGTTAATTTACTTGTTGAAGTCCAAAATATTCATGATTTTATGCGGCAATTGATTGATTGTTTTTTTATTATTATTTTTGTTTCAGATGGACAGAGGTATTGTTGAGCCAAGGAGGGCAGAAGTACTTGGGGGCCGAGGTTCTTTTCCTAGGGAAAGTGAGTAATATAATTCCACTCTAATCTCTTTCACAATAAATAGCCCCTTCTATGCATTTTGTGTTAAATGGAATATCTAGAAGCATGCTACGTAACTTTCAAGCAAAATCATTATATTTCCATTCTGTGGAAATAGAGGAAAGAAGAAATAGGAAAAATTCACATTTGGTATTTCATGGACCTATGAGTGTATTGTTGTGTTCATTCATGATCTCCAATTATTCTTCGAACGGGGAAATCTGTTCTGAAAACGACATGTTTGACCTGCGAGGTTAATGCTGTATTCATTTATGCTTCAATTATTGTATAAATTGGGGACACATGTACTGAAAACTAGATGTTATGAAATATAAAAGCATATTTAATTGTTTGTGATCCATCTCCACTTTTATGTTTGTATATCATAAACAGCAATTTAATGGGGATTGCTTGACTTTATAATTGCACACTATATTTTTGCATTTCAATTAGCATGAATTTACCTGCCTGCCTGAAACTCTGTATCGTCTGGACCGTCAGTTAAGTGGGTTTAGGTGGGTTTGGTGCCTTCTTTTGTCAATTGCCATAATATTGAAACAAGCCTCTACATGATACATGTCTGTTCCCTTCAAATGCCCACCAGCTTTCTGCGTGTTTGAGTATGTTACCCTTTTACTAGTCAATTACCTACTTATGAATACGTTTTGGGGATGCTATTTGGATAAGAAAATGTACGTTGCAGTTCTCAGTCTTTTGGACTGGGGTGGCATTTTATTTAAGATCTTTTCAGACTTCTGTGTTCTGCTCAGCCATTTTACGACGAAGTTCATGAAGCAAGTATTCTTAAATTGAAATGTTGTTACAATCTTTCCAAGCAGTAATGTGTTTCTCATTCTTCTTTATTTACAGTTTTCCATGCTCTCAATATTTTCATTCAATGGATTTTATTTTGTTGTGTGTTCTTGAAAGAATTTCTTTTCAGGTTCATTGGCTCCTGAGTGGGTACAGGACCCTGGGCTTTGGCAAGATCATCATATATTGGATGTTGATGGTGGCCAGGATGGTAAAAGATGGTCATCACATCCTCACCCTCTTTCTGGCTATACTCCAGATTCCAGATCTCTGTACAGAACAGCATCTTCTCCTCAGCAGCAGCAACAATTCAAACTGAGTGAACCGATCCAGTTTCCAATATCTCCTCGTACATCCTTCCCTCTACGTGGTGACACTTCACAGTTCCATCCGAATTCCTTGCCCCAAGGAAGTATCTCACCTTCTGGTTCTGGCCTCCAGGTGCCTTTCTCTCCATCCAATCCCTACCCTTTTTCCCAACTCCATCCAGAAGCAGCACATGGATCACATCAGGATGGAAATTTTACACAGTTTGGGCCACCCGGTCTCATGATTAATAGCAGGCAACAAGGTCATCGGTCAGAACGACCTAGTATCCTTTCATCAAATATGTTGGCCGATCCAACACATAATCAATGGCATTTCCAGAATCAAAGGCATTTTGACAACCAAATTGCTTCTCGACTGGTGCATCAGCAACATGGAATGCATCAAAATTTGCCTCCAATGACACGTTACCCCCACATGCAGGCACAACAGTTCCGCCCTAGTCAATCCCCACCCCAGACTATGAATAAGTTTGAAACTATGATGAGGCCGACTGAGTTCAGGGATCAGAGATTTAGAACAATGTACAGAGGAAGAGAGTACTTTGGGTTTGCTCAACACCCTTCTGACATTGGCATCCGGAGGATGGATAATGCATGGCCGAGGTTTTATTCTAAATACATGACAACCGAAGAGCTTGAGAACATTGTGAGGGTGCAACACGCTGCAACTCACTCCAATGATCCCTACGTAGATGATTACTATCACCAAGCTTGTCTAGCAAAGAAATACGCAGGATCAAATTTGAAGCACCATTTCTGCCCTAATGTGACCAAGGATTTGTCTTCTAGACCTAGGTCCAAGGATGAGCCACATCCGTATCTCCAAGTGGATGCACTCGGGAGACTTTCTTTCTCATCAATCCGTAGACCTCGCCCTCTTCTTGAGGTTGAACCAAAATCAGCATCTGCAGATAACACTCCTAACCAGAAATCATCCACAAAGCCCTTAGACCAGGAGCCTCTGTTGGCTGCTAGGATCACCATTGAGGATGGTCTTTCCCTGCTCCTTGATGTAGATGATATCAATCGCATACTACAATTCAATCAGCTGCAGGACGATGGCTCCCAACTTGAGAGAAAAAGAGAGATGCTCCTGCAAGAAGTTGCTGCATCTTTTCATTTAGTTGATCCCCTTGGCCAATCTGGCCAATCTCGGGTAATTATAGAGGATGATCTAGTATTTCTTCGCCTACTTTCTCTTCCAAAAGGGCGCAAGCTACTGTCTAGGTACCTTCAACTTCTTGCCCCTCAAAGTGAGATCACTCGTGTCATTTGCATGGCCTTTTTTCGCCGCCTGAGATTTCTGTTTGGTGTTATGCCATCGGACAAAAGTGCAGCGGAAAGCACCACCAAACTTGCAAAGACCATTGCTTCGTGCATGCATCTCATGGACTTGAACTCTCTCAGTGCATACCTAGCTGCTGTTGTTTGTTCTTCAGAACAGCCACCTCTTCGTCCACTAGGCAGTTGTGCTGGTGATGGTGCCTCTATTATCATTAAATCTGTTCTTGATAAAGCGACAATGCTTCTAACAGATCAAAACTCTGCTAGCAACTATAGCATTTCTAGCCGCAATTTGTGGCAGGCATCATTTAATTCCTTCTTCGGGCTTCTCACAAAGTACTGTCACAGTAAATTTGATAGTGTAATGCAGCCCCTGCACATGCAAGCTCCAGGAGCAGCTGCTGTTGGATCAGAAATTGCAAAAGCAATAAATCACGAGATGCCTGTGGAGTTGTTGCGAGCGAGTCTTCCCCATACTAATGAGCATCAGCGTAAGTTGTTACTTGATTTTGCTCAGAGAACAATCCCTTCTAATGGAGGAAGCAACGGGCATTAACCTCTCAACAGTGGCTGGTTAGGGCACTATCCCAGTGGATGTATCATGAAAGAAAATTGCTGATTCTGAGACCGAACCATAAAGTCTATGGTGAGCGGTGCCATAACAAACCCACGGATCATGAATCTTGTTATCCTTTCGTATGTGCTTTCCTATAACCTTGCCAGATCATACTATATATTATCTGTGCTTAGTTATTGTAGGAGTTTGACCAGAAGTTTACTTCTGGGGAGCTTTATTTTGTCGCTCTGCAACACAACTCCATATGAATAGGAATAGGGGTTGTACATGTTTTTGAAGGTGTAACGCATCCATTTGCATTTAGTTTCTTGTATCATCAGTGACAGATTGGTGACAGTGCTAGCTATATGGGTTGGCATTTGAGCTAGCACCGGATTCTCCATGCTACTCCATTTTATCTAATTGTAAATGATAATAATTCATTTACTATCAACTTATGTTTGTTTGTTCATAAATCAATTATTTCTCCTGTTTTTGTTACAATTCCAAATGTTGCCTTTTTTTTTTAATGACTTAGGTATCTAATTTTTTTGAACCGATTAAATTTTGAAGGGAATCGGTCTATGTCCGATTTTAGCGATAAATGCAGAAACGCCGCTCAGAGTTCATGGCCAAGCAAAGGCCTAACATACTTCTAACCATCAGAGCTCATGTTCTTGTCCAGTAAAACACCTTGCCATGATTCGTAGCCGAAGCCAGTTTTCCAAGTGTGTGGGTGTGCGGCGAGCCGACAACCTATGGAAGTCATATACTTGCTGAACAGAGAAGTTGTAGTTCTTGAATCAGCTGAAATTATATTGATGGCTCTTTTCATGTTTCCCAGGAGGATATGAGAGTCGTCCCATCCCCAAATTGCTTTGCAAAAGCAGGGGTTTTTATCATTATTTCAGTATTAGTTCTTCGCCAGATGAACAGAATGGAATTTAATTTCACAAGATACTGAATTGTGTTAGGTGACAATAAGATCAAATCACATCCATCAACCTCCCACATGGATATGAAATTTATGTGACAACAGTGCTATGTAAGAAAATTGAACTAAGAAAACAAATAGAAGCATAATTGAACAAGATTGATCAACAGCCAAAGGTTAAATGGTATTTTAAGTTTGTTTGTTTGTCTAAAAGAATTTGTTTAAACTTGTTTATTAAAATGTTTGTTGAGCTCAATTGGAGCTCAACTAACAGCATTATTATGCTTACAAATTAGTCAAATCATTGATCTAGTAAGTGAACTAAATGAGCTCACTAGTGTGTTTAGATTTGTTTATTTTGGACCTGTTTTGTATTGAGGAAACATAAACCCCAATTGGAACAGTCTAAAAGCAAAGTTGCATGCAGGAAGAATTATCAATGAGACCAGACCGTTGGAAGTGCTTGGCATAGAACCAGTGATCAATATAAATGGCAAGTCAACTGAAAATACTTAATCTTTTCGAAGCCCAAGCAATCAAACTACCAAAGAAATTTCACCGAAATTTGCCAATATAGAAATCGGAAAGTGTTATGGATCTCTATTTGGAATGGATATGTAAAAATTTCAACAGCTAGAAACAAAAAATGACTAGCAAAACACAGGGGAGCCCGAATTCAGAGGTAGATTACAAACCTGAATGAGGATATATATCCTCCATCTGCTAGTATGATTGTCGTGTTTCACCAATGATTGATCATCAAAGTTGACACCACTAGCAATTCCAACCGTGTCATCATAACTGCACGAAAGGGTTTTCTTTGAGCTTAAGGATACACTAGCTCTAGCATATAACTAACCAAATATGTTCTAAACAATCACAACAATTGAATAATTTGAAAGTGAATTCTTCCTTAAAGCATTAATATAAAAAAGATTTAATAGCATCTTCAACAAGGAGAAGGCCCTTTCGAGACTCTATTATGTTAGAATTAGAACAAAGGGGAGAAGACAAGGAGCAAAGTGGGTCAATAATTTTTTATTATTAGATTTTTCGTTTTCCAAAACTTTTTTATAGTGTTTTTTTCTTGCTTTTGATGAATATCATCTGTCTAAACATAAATTTTATTATTCAATGGTGTCATAAAGTTAATGATGAATGTTTATTTGATTTTTCATTTCAATTTCCAAATTCTGCTTTCTAGAACGAAAAACTAAAAACAAGAATTTTTGACAATGTACATGGCATGATACTTTCAATATTTTCTTGTTTCATTTTAGTGCAAAGAAAAGTCAATTTGATTTATCCTACATTGCATATGTTATTATACAGAAAAAAAAGTAATCATAAGTAATGTTGGAGATTCTAAAGTACTTGAATCCTTGTAGCTCATCTTTAAGGCAACTAAAAAAATGATATATCTGACCGTAGAACACTTAATCATCTAATCTTAAGGACAATAAAAAAGGTAAATCCAAAAAACCTGTACCACTATACTTGTCTGGAATCACTAAATGGTAAGATGATGATGGTAGCTTACACACTGTTATTGTTAAGGACAAGACAAAATGATGTTTAGACAGATTTTGGTAAATTAAATTAGAAGAATCAATAATTGCAGACTATTTATCTACGTTATTGAAGCTACAGATATTAAAACCAAGCATCTTTAGAAGAAAGTAAACAGGTAAGTAAGAGTCGGAGTCCACCAGGTGAGAAATATGCAGAATGAACAGAACT
>JBBPFP011255566.1:0-10456 GCA_037974795.1 Kaempferia galanga
TCGGCCCTTCAGACATCCAGGCTCCGCCCGCCAGCATGGTATTGTCTGCTCGACCGTGGTCAGACTGAGACCGCTACGTACAAGACAAAGTGCAGATCCCTGACACGTGTCTAGAAGCAACGTACCTGATGCGGCCTGGCGTCAGAGCCACAACATGACAACCTGTCATTGGTCAAACCACGTCTCCACACGTGTCCAATTGGCGAAGAGCCAGCTATAAATAGGGGTTCTCGGTACTCGCGACAGCAGGTTAAGCAAGGTACACATATGCCTCTTTCCTAAAGTAGCATATTCCTACATACCTCGTAAGTTCTTTATTACTGTCCGTTTGGTGGAATCGCTACTGACTTGAGCGTCGAAAAACCAAATAAAAGGACCCCGTCCCCTGTTTGGTGACTAACGCTCGTTAGTTTTACGCAGTTGTTTCAGGCACCGGACGGATGACCCCAAGTACTTTTTTCGATAGCTGAGGCACCATTCTCTTCTCCCGTTCGCTAGACCAGCACCGTGTCAGCTCGGTTATATTCATCTCTCTCCAAAGGGGATTCCATCACGCTAGCTCAATCCTCGTCAGTAGAGCGGTCAGCCGTATTCTCAGCTGTCTGTCTGCTCGGTTCTAGGCAGGATCAACTATAATAAAATAATAATTTTTTTGAAAAAATATTAATTTATTTAATACAAATTTACGATTCGAATACCAATTCGACTTGTATAGAGTGAAAGAGGAGGATGCCGGGTCCTCTTTGCGCCGTAGACGGCCGATCGTTAAAGGGAGGCAATCAGATAAGCGAAGAGCGGGTCTGGGCAGACAACGGGGTCTACCTCGTCACGTGAAGGCGCCGTGGAAAAAAGGACTGAAAGATCGAGTCATACATCTCCGCGGCGGCTCCACTTTCAGCGGATTTGAACGGAGACAATTATTCTAAAAAAAAACCCCTTTCTTTTGCTATATAACAATTAGGCCGCTACTCTTAATTTCTTTTGATGTTAGTTATTATTTTTTAATTCAGATATAAAAATTAGGCCGCTACAATTAGTTTTTTAATTAGCCCTCTCATTGTTCCTTCAATATTTTCCAAATGCACCACATCTATTGAGGCAAAAAAATATTCTTCCTCGAGCCTCTATACTCTTGAGCCATCGACAAGCCCTCGCCGACCATACAAGAATTAGCAAAAAAAAAAAATACCACGCAAATTTATTTGGTGCTACTTATCTTTCTCCTACTTTGGGCGTTCTAGCTGTAGATGGTGTTCCACTTGACCGGGAGGTACACTAATAAATGACTGCATTGATGCAACGAAACAGGAGAGAAAGCTATATCCTTTTTGAATTCTTTCATAGCTCACCTCTCTTCTAATAATTGCAATTAACGAGTCCTACAACTTTTCGACTCCAAATATTAAATTGGACTGTGGAATTATTTCCATGTTCCATTGAACTGTTCAATGCACAATCAAGGCACCAATAATGGGCATCAAATCTAGGTTAGATCACATTGCGTATATGAAACGATAAAAAGATGACTGAAGGAGACAAGTGGGCAGTGATATGATCAGGACTGATCCCCGGAAGAAACAAATGGAGTCAATTCCCATTGATTGCCTTTTGGCAAATAATTCCTTTCTGTTTGTGTGACAACTCACTTGTCAAGATTTAATATTTTCTTTAAAAAATTAGAAGAAAAAGAAAATCAAACAAGCATTTTTCTATTATCCGAACTACTTCTCCCTTATGTGCAACGGACGGTTCGCTCACCCAACAACCAAGTTTATCCTCACTAACGTGAAAAAGATAAATCACAAATAACTATTAATATTACACAGTTAAATAATATATGGAAAAAATAGATACCTAACTAGTAACCGAGATTTAACCCCAAATCTCAGTGGCAATATCACCATAGACTAGTCTCCATCTCAAGGAGATTTATATCACTGATCACTGATTCATAACAATATGTAGAGGTGACATACTATTCAATTTGAAATCAATACCAATTAATAATATATTAACAGCTATTATCTAAATGACCAAATAGATTATCATAATATATTATTATATTAAAATATTCTTTACTTAAAATTATTTAAACTTAATTAAAATTATTTTAAATTTATTAAAATCACTTTAAAATAATTATAACAACTATTTAAATATAATAGTTATAGTTAAACCCTAAATTTTAAAATCTTGAATCTTGAATCTTAAATCCAAAACACAGAAAACACTATTATGTCAAAATCAATCTTTACCAACTCAATCAAAGTTATTTAAACTTAATCAAAATCAATTTAAATTAAACAAAATCACTTTAAAACAATTGTAACAATAAGTGTCATAGAAGTTACTAACTAACTACTATAATAGTACAATACTTAAGTTACTAAATAACTACTATAATATTACAATAGTATTGTACTAAGTGTTACACATTGCAACAACTAAAAAATAACTTCTACACATTATAACAGATACAAAGTAAATTCTACATATACCAATTAGTCGTAACTACTATAATAGAACTAAAATCATCCCCTCGAGGTTGTGCGATGGTTAAAATATGGGAGATTGCCACATGAGATCTTCGAATCGAAACTCGACATATCTGGGCATACTCTCCTCCTCCATACTTTGACCACTTGCACTAATGACTAAAAGTCATCCGTAATTTACCTCCATATTGGTCCATGGACAGATTGACGAAGGCGCTAAGAGCGAGTGAATTATCTTTTACCACGTATAAAAGCACTAAAATCAGAGTGTTTTTGAGATATAACATCTCATAAGAAATCCTTTTACCAAGAGATTTTTCGACAATGTATATAATTTGAGTCCTAATTTTTATCTAAAAAACAAACTCAGAAATCTGGTGTCACATCTGTCCTCTTTATTAGGACCTTTAATTGGCTCGGTTCCTATTAGACTTCTCTTTCAACACCATGAACTTATGATATAAAAAGTGCATATTTAAAATTAAAAAATAAATCTCAGAGTAAATTTTTAGATAAGGTTGCTCCAAGATAAACTTTAAACTCTATGATTAAAAAAAAACAAAGTTTAAATTAAAATTTCAGATGCCAAATAACACCAAAATTTAAAGGCCAGAATTAGATTTCAGTTTTGTACCTTTTCCTGGTCTTCTTCTAAATGTCTGATCCAGCTATGGCTCTCGGGTATATGCTAGCTTGTGACCTGTATAATCTAACAAAGAGATAGATCAATCTTTGAATATTTGTGTAAGAACAATGGAAAAAATAAAATTGTAATCAGTCCGAGTACAAGTCGGAATTTTGGAGATGCACAAATCGCCTATAAATTATAATAGGAATTGTAATAGGAGGTCTACATTATGAAGGATTTAACATTGTTCAAGAACAAAACTTGCACAACTAATGAGATCCTGGAACCTATGCAAGTAGTATATATATCTTTGTGGTTCAATACTACATATATCGAGTGGGTCAGGAGAAACATACACGAAAGCTTCAGTCCTGTCATTGAAGATTTTAGTACAAATAAGGGTCACTTGAATTTAGGTCATGGGTGAGACTTGTTAGAACTTCAGAACTCCACTGAAAATTCAGAGCCCATTTTGCCAATGAAATTCTACTTCCCCTTGATTTTGCAATACGCATAAAATCCAGAGCCCACGAACCCAAGAGCTTGGCCAATAACATTCAACTGGACAGGGGGACAAAAAGCAGCATGGCACTTCATTAATTGAGTAAAGGGAAAAGCATTGAAGAGGAAGAAACTATGGAATTACCGTATCGAATGGAAGACCACCAAATAACAACCAGCCAAGTCCTATGGTAAACAGATCCTACAGAAATTTAGAGGTTAACTTCAACATAAGGGCATGAAGAATGCAGGATCGCCAGAAGCACAAAAAACCAACCTTCAGATTGCCACACATTGTTTGTGTCAAAGCAGAGTTCAAGGTCGTGTTCAAGAAAATGCAGTAGTTCAATAAAAATGCCAAGATACAGGAAAATATCATCACAACCTGCATGATAAATAGAAAATTTCCATTTCGTCATTCTAGCATCCGTGCTGAGGTTTTCTAATTTGTTAGTGCCACTCTTTTCTTCCCCATAGTCAAAGACAAAATAGAAAGGAAAAAAACACAAAATATTGGGCCCATGTACAGAAAAGAAATTACCTGAAAACCAAGCGAATAAAGATAGTGAAAATTCATTGTAAGCTCCAAATCACCGTGAAGATATGCCCCGAATAACAAAATTGGCCCACATACAATTCCTGGATATCATCAACATATACAAATTTAAATTTCAACTACTGCATAAAATGCTAAACTATTTCAGTCAACTACAGATTTATCTACACAATGGTTCCCCTCAGAGTAATTGGTATTACCATTACACCACATGAGCCCAAAGCTGTTTAGTCCACTGGATTTTCCTGGGAAAAACATGAAGCTGACTGTCAAGATAAATCAATAAAACAATAAAAAGAACAAAAAGAAAATGCAGTTATACCAATGCGGTTTATCGTTGCTAGATAAATTGCAGTTGCCATGTTAGCAATGAAGACCATGCCATAGCCATAAAAATCAAAGGATAGGTCTCGAGCTCCAGCAACAAATGCTCCAAGGACAATCATCACAACACTGATAAAACCATTGGTCTAACCATTTAGACTTAAATAAGATTGGAAAATGTAATGATGATATAAATAATCAGCCGGAACCAAGAGTGCATATGTCTATGCATGAAAGGGCATTACATGGTTGATCTTAAAGAACAACCTACGTAATGTATGAGATCCTAAACCCTCAAATTGGGAGTTGGCAAAATTCGCCCAAGGTTCACAATTTTTTTATATTGATCGGTGATGGTACCCGGGTTATTTCCCAAAGCGACCGGTCAAGAAGTAGGACATCCTCGAATACCTTGACCAGCCAAGCTCAATTCTCGAGCACTGGACATCCCCGAGCACTAAGGATTGGCATTCCTGAACATTAATGATTTGGTGTCCCCGAGCACCAAATATGGGTTTCAGATGGCCATTCCCGAACATTAATTATTTGGTGTTCCCGAGCACCTAATATGAGGTCCAGATGGATATTCCCGAGTAGCTAAGGGTGGGTGTCCTGGAGCACTAATGATGGGTATTCCTGAGGGCTAAGGGTTGGTGTTCCTGAGCACCAAATATGGGCATCATATGGATATTCCGAAGCACTAAGGATCAATATTCCTGAACACCGAGTATCATCTTCTGAGTCGATTAGCCTGAATACCAAAGTATTCAGCCTAGCCACATCTTAATAGGACTTGTCAAGATTGTTCAGGACTTAATCCCCGAGTACTTAATGCTCATCCAACAACAAAGCCACATTCGAAGGCTAGGTGCCCGAGTACTGGTCTTTGAATTTCAACTCCTAGTGACTTACATGGAGGCTCTAGTTAATGGCTGCAGGATCTGATTACCTAATCACTTGCCAAGAAATACGCGGTGTCTTATGTATGGAGAGGCGCATAGTGGTTGTTAGATGGTTCTTTGATCGCCTTCCAGTGAATACGTGGCATCTTGTGAATGGAGAGACATTTAACGGCTGTCGGATTTGGTTCCCTTATCGATTGTTATGGGAATGGTGGGGGAGCGGGCAGCAACCTACGTCGAGATGTGTTTTGAGCAAGCTTTCCATCCTCTACTTGGTGACTGACTTGAGCATCGAAGTAGCCGCATCGGTAGAACGGACCAAATCTTATGTTCTTTGTCTCTCATGACATCGGGTCTCGGATCATCAGAAGGTGGATCTAACTTTCATGAGAGGAGGAGCCCGAGCAAGCAAAAAGGACACCATCAATCAATATTGGCAATAACTGATCCAATTTTTTTCTAAGAAATTCACAAATCACATAGATAGTGTAGAAATTTAGAAGAAGCTAGAGATTTTTTAAAAAATAGCAAGAAATTAGTTAGATTACATTAGAATTTGGTAGAATTCATTAAACTTCTTGTTTAATTGAGAACCAAATTAGATGAAATCAAGTAAAAATTGTCAAATTGAGATGATTTTAGAAGACATAACCTCTAGTCTTCTTTTGATCAACAATGATCCTAAAACTGCCCTTCAACTAAAACCTTTAATGTAATTAGAGACCTCATTAATGATTGGATATTAAATAACAATAATTTTATTGAAAAACTAAACAATCTAGATAACCTATATTCTATACTGAAATTAAGATTTTGTTATTGACTATAATCTATTTTTATTATTTATTAATTTTAGATTAATAATTACATGACATTATTTGTATATTTAATAATCAATAATTGGATATATAACGACATAAAATAGACATTCTTCTTAAAAAAATTAAAATGTCTATGTTAATCTCATAAAAGAAATAATTTAATATCTTTCATTTTTAAAATTTTCCCAATTCTGATTTCACCAACCCTACTGATTTGATGCAACTGATACTTGAATTCTTTGGCTATCCAATCCCGATCCTAATATTTTGATTTTGATAGCTATGCAATCTCAATCATGAATTAGTAACTACTCTAAGTTTGATCTCATAGATTGTCCTAGGTACATTAAAAAATTTGAAACTTGTATCCAGCGATGGAGAAGTCCCAGCAGTAAGAACAAAAAAATTTGAAAAAAAAAAAAAAAGAAAAACTAAGTTACCTTCCGATTACGGGATATGTGTATTTTTGCCTAGTCAATAGGTACTCCACAAGCATTGTAAATACAACAGTTGTACGTCTAAGTGTGGTATACATTGGAACATTTACTCCACGTACAGATTCCATTGTGGCCAACTATACAAAAAGAGAGAGAGTAGATGATACAATCAGTAGCAGGGGGTTCAAAAAGATAGACAAGTACATTGTTAAACCATGTAGGTTATGTACCATGTAAAGTAAGTATGCAATAGACAGAGGAAGTGTATGCAACACGGTTTGAAGTGGCACAAAGCCTGATTTATGTGATTCACCATTTGCAAAAGAAATAATTCTCCTTCGCCTCATTGCATAAAGAAGGCATGTTGAACTGATCATCTGCAAATTACAAAAACTTTATCTGAGAAAAAGAACATAGACTAAAAGGAACACATTCTTGCTAACCTCTTGTAACAAGCTGAAATGAAAAGGGTCCAAATCCAGCCAAACAAACAATGACTAAGTACAAGAAAAAAATGGTGCATGAAGACACTCAAATTAAGTTCAACATTAAACCATGCAGAATAAGAAATCCATAAGATGCCGTAGTGCAAACTAAAGAAAACATTAGAAGCCCAGCTGCTGAGAAATCTAAGGTTGATAAAAAAAACTAGTTATAAGGCTGATTGAGAATAAGATGGATATAGTAAGAGTATGGGGGTGTTTCATCCTAAAAAATATGGACAATTATTGATCTTTCGAATGGGAGAATCTTATGTTAATTTTCTTATAGTTATCAAGCAGTCTCAAGACCATCCAAGATGATATCATCAACCTAGTCTTTCCAGACAGAGAGAATCTTATATTCAATTTATTCATATTCTCATCAAGTAACCTCAAGGTCAGCAAATATGGTAACTCTTCTTTTATTATTCATTAGATTCCAATTTCCAAAAATATGAGATACTAAAGTCACTTGCAGCCAAACATACAGAACTCATGACATACCTGGAAAAGAGTAATAACATTAGCAGAAGGGAAATTATATGAAGATAGAGCTGCTTTATTGAACATAATTAGAAGAACTGCAAAAGAACAAGCAAAAAAGCAAAATAAGTAGAGATGATAAACAAATAAGCAAGAGGTATGAAAATAAAAATATTACATTGGAAAACAATGTCCTATATACTTATCCTTCTTGCGGTATTTCTTAACTGTTTATTTTTGTAATTTGTGTTTTGTTTTGCTTCTTGGTCATTTTTTCAGAAAGGGTTTGTGTTGCCAACAAGTAGTTGGGCCATATGATGGTGAAGACAGTAGCTGTTTTTGGACTTTTGTATATTGATCCAAAATAATTCATCAATGGAAAGCAAATCTATGCTTTTATCCTTCATCAAATAAAAATGCATCTCCAAAATCAGAAGGAACTCATTGCAATTGAATTCTTCCATGAACCTAGTTGGATTGAACTAACTCTAGAAGGGCAGTAATATATTTGGCGCCCCACTCACAAGCAACTTGAAACTTATTTCCTTTACATACCTTCCCAAAAATCTCCAAAGTACTTGCCAGTAAACTTAAACCTAACTCCCTCAATTAATTAGCAAGGAAAAGTATGTCTTAATCCAGAACAGAACTTAAGCAAATCAATACTTTGCTAGCATAATACAGTCCAATTTTGTTACACAACTTTACACCAATAACAAATAAATTCTTCATTATAATTTACTTTTGTGTTTCAGGACTAAGCCAATGATTTCCTCTGTATGTGAGATAACTTACTTGAGACACCTAAAACCACACAAATTCTGTCTAGCACTTTGGAAGTGAGCCTGAAATTTATGCACACTGAGTGGATAATTAAAAAGGGTCAATTTGTTCCACATATTGAGAAACAACAAGGATACACTAAAATTAACCTACTGAAGGAGAGCTGAACGTCAAGCATATAAATCCCCCTCCATATAACGAAAATAAAAGATAGCATACATGGCAGAGGAATCCAAGCTCGAACAGAAGAACGGATGATAGAAAAGACGAGGACCTGCGCAGGACATGTAGGAGATGGCTGCAAAGGCACCCCGCCTGGTCATGGCGGATCCTCGGAAAACGGGGGCGCTGTCGTCCACGCCCCGTAATGACGGCGGCGGAGGATCTGACACCGGAAGCAGAACGCTCTTCGGGTTCATCTCCCGTGGATGCAGATCTTCCAAGCGCTCTCCCTATCTCTCTCCTCTGTCGATCTCAGTCCCGTTCTTTAGGAAAGCAAGCGGAAGAGGAAGGCCAGCAGAGAGAATGGCCTCGCCCGATCTCCGCGAAATGAGAAATTTTCAATTTACACCTTTTATTATATTTTTTTGTAAAAACGCACCTAAAATTTTGAATTGTCTTACTGTTTTTTTTTAAGTTGGGCAAATATTAAAATTAAAAATCGTCTCATTTTATTTAAATAATTTCACTTAAATAATAAAAATACTCAATAAAACTTTATTTGCATGTGGATAAGGTCTATCCCATCTTGTGAAAATATAGAGAATATTATTTACATGATCTTTACTAATAAGACAACTGAATGAAACCAAGCCGAAAAAAAACAAAGAACTTAACTATCCAAACTGTTATTCAAATTTAGGTTGATTTCATTTTTAAGGTTTAGGGTTCAAATTTACGAGTTTGAGCCTGTTTAGTTTAATAGTTGAGCTTTGACGCATGATTAATCAAAATGCATTCCTTATAACAGTATAAATAAGTCAATCAATATTTCGACCTTTAAAAAAAAATTATTTGAGTTTATTCAATTAAGTTAACGAGCTTAATTCAAGTTTAATTTGGAATTCAAAAATATTATTAAGTCGAAGTTCGTAGGTTGACAAACATGTTTATTAAAAGAGTACAATCCGTGAACATATAGTTTTAATATTTTTTTTTTAAAAAAATCACTTTCTCCTGAATAATAAATCTTAAATCTTTTTTTTCTAAAAAAAATGACACTACAAATTGCCCATAAATAGGTAAACAGTATATATATCGTATAAATTATTACGGGCCTTACCGTCTCCTCGGGGCGGTGCGATGGTTAAGACATGAGAGGTTGCTACATGAGGTCAAGAGGTCAAAACTCGGCGTGCCCGAGCATGTCTCCTCCATGTCTTAATCATTTGCACTAATGGCTAGTAACCACCTATGATTTACTTCCTCCGTGTTGGCCCAGGGACGGATTGGCGGAGGTGCTAGGGGCTAGCGAATCGCCTTTTGCCACTTGATTACATGCCTTATGAGTTAAGACTCCAATTCCCGACTCCAGTATCTGTGCTCTCCTGATTCATAACTGTAGGCATCCACGCTCTCCCGACTCCTAGCTCCAGCATCTGTGCTCTCCCGATTCCTAACTTGAAGCATCTGTGCTCTCCTTGGACAGATTGTTATGTATGGGGAAGCGTGGATTGTACCCCGATGATTAGCTCGAGAAGGAGATTCTACTAGTGTTTCAACTTCTTTAGATTAACAACCTCCCTGGTTATAACCATATAACTTCTTGTATATCGTGTTCATTTTAGTTTCATTTTTATTATTTTTTAAAGTGTATTTTAATCAAACTATAAAGATTGAGAAAGGTTTGGTTTTATCTTTGCAGTCAATTCACCCCTCTATTGCCGACCGTAAAGGGCCAACACTATGTTCGCCAAGAGTCAACATAAGCGACACCTCATCGACGAGTTAAACATTTGTATTCTCCGACATGATCAATATGTTAATGAACCAAGTTCGAACTCAACTCGTTTAACTTTTAAACAAGCCATTTTCGAACCAAGCT
>JBBPFP011255780.1:0-10454 GCA_037974795.1 Kaempferia galanga
AGCACTATATGATTCGTCAAAAATTCTACATGTTAACAGTCTGTTCCAGGCAATGATCACCCCAAATATCGAAACATAATAAATTTTAATTTAATTTACTAAATTATTCAATTAAATATTTTTTCACTACTTTTAAATTGTATGAGTAATGGATTAAAATATTCTTTAAAAAAGCTTGATAATTTAGATCCAAAATTAAATGAAAGATATTTTATGGAAATAAATCTAGCTAATAATTATCTTACTTTATTATCAAAATATAAAAATAAATAAGAATCAGTAATTCTACTAGTAGAAAATCTAGATATCAATTCTATATTTTATCAGGTGTTCTTCTCAAAATATTTAATAAATATAGAAGATTTTAAAACAAGAAGTTCCAAACTTTAGGAGTAATTGTATTGGTACATTCTTTTGATTCAAGTGTTAGATTGGGAAATTGCTCGGTTTCATTATCGGTGGATTGAATATTAAACTCATTAGAATTTACTATTTCCTTACCTCTCCAAGATCAAGATGATGAACCACCTCATCCTCGATCTCCTTCCATTGTAGTTGAAACTCAAAAATGAACGTCAAAAGTGTATATAATTGGAGTCAAAAGCGCGTAAAGATGGTAAAATTGAGAATAAGTGTAAGAAAATGAGTATGGAAAATGATGAGTTCTAAATTTATATAATTTAGAGAGTATCAGATAATAAATTATAGTCATTAATAAGAAAAATAATCAAATGATCTCAACTATTAAAAAATTATATTTAATACCCCTCATTCATCCCTGACTGTAAGAGCTTTGGGTTTTCCAACCATTAAAACCGGTGATTAACCACGATTCCAACGATTATAACTGGAAAAAAACCGATTATGTGCTAGTCACAATTCCAAATATTACTAGTCACTCACGATTTACCTTCTCCGTGTTGGCCTTGGGACGAATTAGCGGGGGCGCTAGAGACGAGTGCAATCGCCTTTTACCACCAATAATCCGGAAAAAAAAAACAAAAACAAACCTTGAACTGGCAAGGAAAAAAAAACAACAAACCTTGACCTGGCAGTTCTTTTGGGTTGGAAGGTCCAACACCCTGCCGAGCTGATTACAATTTCCAACCTGAAACTGGTTCAACGAGCACCTAACCCGGTTGACCCAATTACAAGATTCAGACCCAGCGTGATCGGATCAAAGTAAGACGTAAGAGAATTTAATTCAAACTTCTCACACTAAAAACGCACATCAAGCTTTTGCTACTCCTTGGATCAGTGTGAATCATACCAAACTTATTTGATCTATAAATTAAATTTAATTGTCTTAATTTGATTCAATTGATTTTTCTATTTAACCCCAAAAGACCGATTAATAATTGTTGTAGATGAGCTTTTGCTCCCGAAAAGTGTATGGATGATCTGATGAAGTTTGGCTCACTAAATCTGTCAGTCTTGCCTGTCTCTGTCAAATTAGCTCGCCGATCCAACTTTGTTTTGCGACCGTCCACAATAGACCCAGTTCGTAATTGGACATCAAGCCATGGCTAAGGTCTTAATCTAAGAACGAAAGTCTTTTTACGGGTTCAACAGAAACACCCGAAGAATAATAAACATTGGCAAAAGAAAATCTGTGTTCTGATCAAAATTCGAAGAACATTAAAACAAAATCTTCAGAGTGAATTTAAATCACAATCAAAATCTAACTTTGCTATAAATGCCATTAATTAGGACAAAAGCTTTCTAGTGTCTACCTGATTTGCCAAATTATATTAGTCGAGTAGAGCCAAGCTGTTCAAACCTGCATCAAATTGTTGAAAAAGAAAATGAACGAGTTCGGAATTTGAAAGTGCAAATTCGTCCAATCTCCTGATCCATCAAAGGAGATGAAGACAAATAGAATGTGCAAATTGATCAGAGGCTAAAATCTGAAGCTTTAGAGTATAAACCGTCCAGTGGAAATTAGAAAAACAGAAAGAAATAATTCAGACTATGCGCTCCAGCTCTCTGGCATAACTTAATGTCTGGTTGATGAGTTGCAGTGCTGGTATTTCCTTGCAAGGTTGAGATTCTTTAGCCTTTCGAAAGAAAACACAACAATCCTTGATTTCCCATTCCGGGTGTTCCTGCATGTATGAAATCATAGAACAGATAAACTTCCACTATAATTGGACATGTTTTCAAGATCTCAAGAGATCTGGGAAACTTCGAGTGAGCTCTATGTACCATACAGGAGATGGATAAGTCAGCTGCCTAAACTAGTTTATTGTGCAATACCTAGATGCAGCTACTTCTAAGGAAATATGATCAAGGTTGACTAGATGACTATTTTAAAGGAGGAAAAATAGCCGACTCTAAATAGTAGGAATTAACATGACTTGTGATTTTGTTGTTGCTGTTGTAAAGTGAAAAGAAAGTTAAGACACCAGTATGGATTTTATCTGAAGTGAGGAAGCAACACTGCATTAAGAAAACGAAGAGTGACGCTAATAGCTAATTAGTATACTAGCTTTACTGCACAACCGCCAGAATCATCTAGCATAGAAAACCACAGGGACAAAAAATGTAGCCTATACAGAACGACGAGTTGAAAAACATCAGTTTCGACCTTGTTCAACTTTTCTTTTCCAAATAAAATTTATAGGCAGTAAAGGTGATGGGAAAAAAAAACTGACACCGTCATCAAAAGGAGAAAACCAAGGGAGGTTGTACTGGTTGCTAACTAAACTACAGCAAAGATATTCCAGCAGTAAAAAAAATTAACTACCTCTGAGATATAATCCGAAAGCTCTTGGTCAGAAGAAAACATAAGAATCTTTTTGGCATCAGTAATGGGCAAATAATCATAAGCCTTTTCGCTGCACCCAGAAATCTCATCTCTGAAAATATGTAGGGGCTGTGAACTCACTTAAAAGAACCTTACATTATTTGAGTATAGAAGAAAGATATTGTATTTTACCTGACTGTCTTTGCAAGAAGATCCATGAAATAAACATAAGTATCATGCGGCACAGACTGCCTTGCACTCAATACACGATTATAAGCACCTTCCATGAAAGATTGTTCCAGCTCCACAGCATGCTTGATGCAAGGGTTGTCCAAAGCATTTTGCAGAAGTAGTTCTAATTCAGTGTGAAATTCTGCTATTCTATTTTGCACAAGTAGCCTTAGAAGGTTCAGACCTAAGATTGGGTACTCCTGGGGTGACGGTGGTATCATACCACTGTTCGATAGAAAAGAAGAGAAGAGAAAAGTCAACAAAGCAACACAGAAGAATTAAAAAAAAAAACAATGATATTGCTAAAATTTAAGAACCCTTAGGTAGGATAACCATAGACATTGCAGGTAGACACGCACCAACCCATAAAATTCAAATCTAGAGTACTAGAGTGATCTGAACAATGCTCAGAGAATAATGCATGGAGAAACAATAAATTTTTGGGCAATCGTTTCAAAACTGTTATGTTCCACTACCTTTTTTTTTTGTCAAATTCTATTATAAGAGCAAGAAAAAAAATATGTTTAGAACTCTTAACTTTTCTTTCCATGTTATTATACTCAGACAAACCCGAGCAGATCATCAATAAATTTAACATATTGTAGTTACACATATTGTATCAAGTACCTAGACAATTATCAAATCACAGGCATGAATAACATATATACCACAGGCAGTCTTCAATAGATAGTGGGGACTTAAATTCCATGCACAATATTATCTGCATTGAATAGATAAATAAATTACTAAATATTTAGCAACAATTTGGTGCCAAATTTAATGTATCAGCATGACAGGTTTATTAACCCTCTCAATTTTTTTTTAAATATTAAAATAAATATTTCTGTATGTTTTTTCTTTCAAAAGAAAGATAGTAATAGGGTATTACACACTGATTAGGAGAAATTAGTAATAGGGTGAAATAGGCCAATTAATCAGCAATACTTTCTGTCCAATTTTAATGTCATCGCCAGAAATTTGGTAATCAAGACAAAGAAGTAGCACAATTAAAATAACTGCTCACGTAAATTCTTTATTTTGATCCACAAAAGTAGATATTAATTTGGAAATCTTGTATCAAGATGACTGATTACAAACTCATAAGGAATAGTTGTACTTCGGGTAAACCTAAGTCATAATTGAGCAAAATAGGGCTGAATCATTGGACGTGCAACTAACCCAACTACCCAAGATGTATAGTGGCTGGTTTTATGGTTCTTAGGGCTCCACTTGGGTTTGATTGGTGGTTGGTATGTTGGTCCCTTTCCTAGCTGAACAGGTGCAGAGAAGCAGTATTTGTCGTAGGTGCGAATTAGCTTTCAATCAAACTAAACTTAGATATTCCAGTTGAACCAAGATTAAACTAAGGTGAACTGAACAAGTTGGGTTCATGGGAGTCAAGTGGGTTTACTAAGGTTATTTTGATTTCCATACTCGCTCTTCTCCTCCACAACAATGGCACATAATGCCCTCTACTGAACAACAAACACCACATCTCCTTAGATGCTGATCACTGCAAATACACTGTCAGCAGCACCTACCAACGGCAGCTCCATCACTGCTGCCCTTACAGTCCACCACTAGAGTAGACGAGGTATAGAGTTTGTCTTTCTCCTCCATCTTGCATCGACATTGCTTGTTGGAATCAGATGTTCCTTGCACCAATGCCATTATCGCCTCTCGTGCAGTAAATGGGCAATGGCCATTCGACTGAAAGGCCAATGGTATGTAAACATCAGTGCAAGAACAACAGAAAAAAAAATGAAAAGGATGAAGACAAAACTGATCCAAGAAGCAACACAGGCTGAACATGTGGTATAATGATGTGAGGTCTACTTCTCTGATAGTTGAGATGGGGGAGATGATTCTCTGGGGCATCCCCAGAACCAGTGACACAAAGCACACCACTTGTCTTTGTCTGGATGCATGGAGAACCAATTACGGTGTGCACATGGGAGAACCCATCATATGGGGTTTTACAGATCAAACAAGTAAGCAACTGCAGAATATCAGCTATGCAAACACCCACTTCTACAATATGATTTTGATGTGAATTTGGTTACTACTTTCTACAAATATATGATGTTTCTCAATTGTCATTCTTTTTCAAACTCCAAGCAATTGGATTGAATCAAAATTCTAAACACAAGGTGAGCTATGCCAACTAGAGGTTTTATTACAATAATAAAGAAATCCATGGTAAATAAGCCTTGAGCATAGCATCCATCACTGATCCATGTGAACTTTCACCAACAGGTATGACAATTATATAACCCCACTTTAACAGACTATCATCCAGTTGATTTAAATCATGTTTAACTAAAAATTATACAGTCCACAAAAACTAGTAAACTTCAAACAGGATAGTACAATTGAGAACATTTCTTGAACTTTTTTGAGGTTCAGTAAACATAATGTACGAAAAATTTGATAGGGCGTACCAGGTATCAGTATAATAAGGCTTGAGTTGAAAGAAATTTCTTTCGAAGGCATCTTGATCTTCAATTTTCACACTCAGAACAACAGCATGTTCGTATATCTCTCCTGAAATCTCACCACCAATGGCAACCATTATTATTATACCCGATAACAGCGGTTTGTTTCAGGTCAAAAGGTTATACAACTCAGCATACAGGAAAAGATACTAAGAACAAGAAACATCAAGAAAGAAGTGATGAAACGAGAACAAACAACATAACTTGAGAAATGGAAAAAAGCTGTCACGCCATCAATTCTAAAGAAACAAATTGGCAATTTGATTATATGGACACAACAAATTGAATTAAGAAGATTATCAAAGAAACTTTGGGAAAAAGTATTTCTGAACAATTCCATTGGTATAATAAAAATCATAACAGTCAGCAAGATTAATTGACTGATAAGTTCTTCAACTAACTTGGATACATCAATTCATGTAGATTGTGCAATCAAAAGGGGAAAAATGATGTTGGTTATATCTGAATCCCATATTCCATAGCTCTCATTTTCGTATACCTAATCTCCAACTTCACGGAGTTAAGAAGACTAAAGAGTTTTCATCATAGATCTGCATCTATGTCTATTCCAGTGGAACAAATTTTTAGTCAACCAGAGTGGTTTGCATTTAAATAATAATAATAATGAAGACATCGTTAGCCTTTAATTGAGTAATATATGACAAAATTTTGTTTAAAAAAAAAATAGAACTAGCTGTCATTTACTTAATTTAGCTTACACGTAATTGGACTCAGGTTAAGGAAAGTAACAATTTGAAGAAAAACAATACCAACTGTTATGCATAACCAAAGTGGACTACTTATTTAAGAACAGTACATTAGAGTATGGTGGCAACTCTAGAGTATGGTACTACTGCATGTAGTCTCAATTGTCAGTTGTCACAACATTTTGCAAAGTTAGTGCCTAATAGCATCAGCAACATGGATCAGCATGTACATTCTAATAGCCTCCTAATACCAAACTGAAGCTTATTTACAATTCTTAAACATGCTGCTATGTCGTAAGCTAATTCCCTATGATAAAAATGTATAGCATAGTTCAGCGTGCTCCACATAAGTGTATTGTAAATCAACATGCTCCACATAAGTGTATCTAAAAAAACTGTAACTCATACTGTAACATAGATCAACATGCTCGACATAAGTGTATTGTAATTGTTGAATTACCACATGATTAATCATGTGAATATCAATAGATGAAAGAAATGTAGCTTTGTGAGTGAAAGTGTATTACTTGCAATTGTCAACTCTTGGGCAGCATTTGGTGTTTTCTGAAACGAGGGTGGCAAGCTAGGAAACTTTGTCAACATAACCTGCAAAAGATCAAACATATTTAAGAAGATAAAGAGAGACAGCTAGAAAAGTTCATTATACCTAAACTAGCCTGTTTTCTATTCCACTCTGGAGCACTACGACACAAACATCGTGTCTGAACTTTAAAAGAGTGTAAACATTTAAGTTATATTATTTGAATAAAAAATTAAATGGAAAGGGCAAAGCACCATGCAATTTGATTCTTGAATATACACAATAAACCTCACTCTTGTCACCATCTCTTGTCCTCATATCTTCCATGTAGAAAGTTACTTTTAGAACATGTAAAGCAATTTTTATCTTTAATTCAACATTCATATTCTTACTGCCATGGATAGTGCCTTTCATAGCATGCACATTATCTGGGTAATATTTGAACTAAGAAAACCCAGTCCAGATATATTGCATTAGTATAGTTAAAACGCTTATTCCTAAGTATAACCAATTAATAAGCATGCAGTGGCACAACATATTTGCAATGAACTTCTCTATCATACACTGTACAGGGCACAGAGATCCAGAAAACTACTCTCATCTGGTTCTCTCTATATCTCTTTAGAAGATGATTCATATAAATTGAAGCAATTTCAAGTAGCCTTTTTTACTTGTTGGTTGTACATATATGGAAAAATGAATCTTCCACAATAAGCAAAACAATCTACATCTTAGTTCCACCTATTTCATTCCAATGATTTTAACAAATCTCATTTTCATTCAAATGGAAAACTTGGTAAAAGGGTGTTGATTGTTACAGATTTGAAACTTGTTGTTGTGTAATATTTTGAACAATCAGGACTTTCTAAACTAAATATGCATGGTAATTCTAAAGTCAGGAAATATCACAAAAGCATCTCTCATCAAGCATATCAATGGAGAGAAGTGCATTTCTTTTCACTTTCATTATACTGTTCCGGACATAACTAAAAACCAGAGTTGTACTATCCACGCCAATCTCAAGGTTTAAAAAAAAATAACGCTCTGAATTTCAGCTGGGATGCAAAACCGTCTCTAACGTTGAAGCAGACTATATTTCTGCTATGCTCCAACCAAACCCTAAATGCAATTAAAAAGAGTAAACTTTTAACTTAAATCAAATCAAGAAGGAAAAGAAGTTGTGGTTAACTGCCCAAACAATCCAGGGATACGGAAAGCATTTAGAATAAGAGCACAAATTTCTCGGCACCGGGCCGTTTAAATCTTTGAACGAATCGAGTACCTTCAGCTGGCACAGAAGATTGTTGCAGCTGCTGAAATCGTTCCTGACGAAGGCCGCCTTGAACCGCTCGAAGAGCTGCGTGGCTTCAACCATTTGCGGATCCATCTCTTTCCCTCTCTGCTCCTCGTTCGACCGACTGACGCGATCTCAACCTGAACACACAATTAAATTCCAACATCTTGCAATCGAAGGCGATCAATTCAAATCCAACTATCCAAGCTCAAACGGCCCGGCCCATTAGCGAGTTATTATTTATTTATTAAAATTTTATTTTCTAAAAATAAACGATATATTATAGGTTTGCTTTTTAAAAATATATATATAATAAATCTAGCACTCACAAATTATATGACGAAATTATAATAAATTTTATTATAAAATCGTTATTTATTTTACAGATTTTTAAGTTTTAAATGGTATCTAATTTATTAAATCGAGTCATTTGCAAATCGAGAATGTGCTAAATTTATTACAAACATTAAAACATACGTATAGACTTAACAAAAGAAGGAAAGGCATTAGCAACGGTGCAGAATTTTTTTTTAATCTAAACCTACTGATGTGATAGACCACAATTTATCCTAATAATTGATAAAAAAATTTATCACCCTAAGAATTAATTGACATAAACTAAAACCTTGTGCCAACTAAAAATAAATAAATAAATTAAATAAATAAATAAAAAGGGAAAGGCAGTTCATGCTATAATTGTTAAAATCTTAAAAGTTTGTATCATATTTAGTAATAATTCTTAAATGCACCTTGTTGAATCAATATAAAAATTGGGATCCAAGTCCAGAGAACAATACAAAATCCAAACCAGTTATAATCATATCAGAATTCGCACTTCCAAATTTCTCTGAATGTTCTTAAAACTGCGTAGTCAGACACTGCCTTTGTGATAGAAACAGTATCCCTTTTGTGAATGTGACTGGAACACAATTACACGCCAGACACTAATACAAAAGAACAGTTGCTAATATCAATAGTTGTGCTATGATTTGTTTCCTTCAGTTGCAGAATCGGACCAAAAGTTCTTTTGTCATAACTTACAGTTTGTTCAGGACCTCGAGACCATTCTTCAACTTACCTTGCCTTTCTTCCTTTTTCGCTCACTAAGATCAGTGCTCATTCTTGATTTCGCCAGTTGGTCTGCCTTCTGAGGTTTTCTCAGCTGGCTGTCCAAACTCTTCCTCGCAATCTCAGAACAGCTACAAGCTCTTTTCTCATCATCTGTAGCTGTAGATTCAGATAGGCTGGTTTCTTCATTGTTGTTTAGCTTCGTCTCCTTTGAATTGTCTTTGGCGTCACTATCTTTCTTAGTAGATGCAATAAATTTCTTGAGGTGCTTGATGAATTGAGGGTAAAGTTCAAGATTACAGTGGCCACCACGGTCTAGCCAAAGAGGGTCGTATTTGTGCTTGCTAAGCTCCCAAAGCTGCTTTCCGTGTGAGCAATGAACAACTTCATCTGCAGTACCCTGCCAAGTAGGATGCAAGTAAGATGATGGATATTTTTCAACATCAACAAATCATACTGGTAACTATGCTGGGTACGATAGTTCATCTACTTGACTAACAAAACAAATCAATGATATATGTTGAGTCTAAACTTTAGTATTTTGTTTTGAATATGAAAATCATAGCTTTATTATATGAAGAAAAAATTTCTTCTACACAATGAATATGTTTTGTTGCTTTCTCCAAACCAGCGCATTTAATTAAATGAATTAGTTTGACAATATTCTTATACAGTGGTATCCTGAAGACTTGCATATCCTCTTGAAATATAAATTAGATGTTTCCCTGTTAAATTGTTTGCTTTTATCTTGTCGTGGCTCAAGAGCTAGATTCATTTCTTGCGACCTTTAGACATTCAGTACGTAGGCCTTTAAGTTGATCAGAAACTGATTGACTAAAATTTCTTCAATCCAATTTATTCTATAAAAAAGACTAATGAGAATATCCAGAAGATATAACTTGCAGATACATGCAGAAAAATCCAAACTGTTTATTTTAATTTATTTTATTGATAAAATAGACAGTAGAGCACCAGATGTAAACATAATAAGCAGATCCAATAACTGGCAAAATGAACTTACATGAATTACCAGAACTGGACAATTGACAAGGTTGATTTTGTCTATATTCTGCAACAAAGCTAAACCATCACTACAAATTTGAAAACATGACTAATACTATTTAAACAAAGAAAAACAAGAACTTACCTTGTAAATGTCGAACCAAAATGTGTGCTTAACTGGATACAGTACCCTAAGTCCAGAAAGGATGGCACTCTGTAGAACAACAGCTCTTAACTTCTGAAGACGGGAGGCCAAATCAAGAGTTGGACCACTGCCCAGTGACTGACCATACAGGATTAAGTCCTCATCTGCTACTCCATACTGTTCCTTAAGACAGTTATAAACTGCATCTATGTCTGCATATGTATT
>JBBPFP011255887.1:0-10449 GCA_037974795.1 Kaempferia galanga
GCTTTAGTGACATTTTCTTAATGACACTTATTAAAAAGTGTCATTATATTATATATATCATGACATTGATTAAAAATAAAAAATAAAACCAAATAAAAATCTAATTAGATATACTATTGTGACACTTTTAATTAATGTCACCTAAATTTTTTCTTCCCCCGCTAAAATCACTAATCCCGCCGATCGCAAATAACTAATCCCGCCAATCGCTTAGGGTTTAGCGAGCACCGCGCACTTTTCCTTCCCCCTCAGCTACTGCGCGGCCTCCCTCTCTGCTCCCGCTAAAATCACTTAGGGTTTAGCGATCCCGCTAAAATTGTGGTTCTGCTCCCGCTAAATCACTGATCCCGCCCGCGCTGCCTCTGCTCCCGTCTCCCCATCGCTTAGGGTTTAGCGACAACTCGCTACCGCGCTGCCTCCCTCGCTACCGCGCTGCCTCGCCGTGGTCGTTGTCTAGCGCAACGAGGTCGGGGACGAGGTATTTGCCAACTGGTTTCCCCAACTCAACCCAAACCAACCCCAGTCCACTCCACGGCCAACGCACGCAGTGTAGCCAATAAAGCAGCAGAGGTGGCCGCGACGAGGGTAAGGGCTGGCGGCGAGGCTCGAAGGGGCAAGGGCCGTGATTGCTGCGGCAGTATCCGTCTCTGCATCGATCATCATCGACGGAGGAAGCAGACAAGATGCCGACGGTGCTGTTGCGGCCCGTAACATTCGTCACCGGGAACGCTAAGAAGCTGGAGGAGGTCCGATCCATCCTCGGCCAGTCCATCCCCTTCCAGTCCCTCAAACTAGATCGTAATCACCCATTCATCCCATCCCTTGTTTCTTCTTCTGTCTCCAATTTTGATTCTGAAAAGGTTCCTGTTTTGATTCTGGGTCCTTAAAGATAAGAAATTACTTTCTTGTATGTGTTGCTTCAGGCCTTCAAGTGCGCGCGACTTGCATCGTCTAGATGCCCTCAATGTAAAATATCATAGGAAAAAGAATTAACTTGTGATGATTTCTGTGTGCAGTGCCTGAATTACAAGGTGAACCAGAAGAAATATCCAAGGAAAAGGCCCGACAAGCTGCAGTCTCGGTACTATCTTTTTTGTTAATCTGTTAATCATCAAAAATTCCATTTTTGTGTGAATCATCAAAAATTAATTTGTGGTTTTTTTTTGGTTAAAGGTAAATGGACCTGTACTAGTAGAAGACACTTGCCTGTGCTTTAATGCTTTAAATGGCCTCCCAGGTTGTTGCTTTATCCATTTTTGTTGTTTGATTTAATATACTGTTCAATGCTAATATATAACTATTTTGTTTAACTTTCAGGACCTTATATGTAAGTTTTCTGTTCATTTCCGTCAAGTGGTACCTTTTATGATATCTGTACATGACTGAAATTCTTTCTTATTATTTTTGAAACATCATTGCCGTCGATTTCTGATGATTCCTATGTTTATTTCAATGTTTCATGCTCTTCAAATTGATATACAGAAAGTGGTTCTTGCAGAAGACTGGACATGAAGGTTTTATGATCTGAGAGTTTGGATGATATTATCTAGTTTTCTAATTATGAGACAATTTCTACAATTAGGATTCCTCTTTTTACAGGTTTGAACAATCTGCTGAAGGCTTATCAAGATAAATCAGCCTATGCAATGTGCATTTTTTCTCTTTCTCTTGGTCCAAGTTCCGAACCCATTACATTTGTTGGAAAAACTCAGGTGATGAATTCTTTCCTTCTTCCTTTGACTTCTTCTATCTTCTACTCTACTTCTAGTTAGTTGTTCTTTCCTCTTATGAGATAGTTAACATAATTTTATTAGTTTAGATATGTGTTGTTTATGTAACCTTTTTGGTCATGGAAGTAAAGTACGAGGAAGGCTACGAAGTTAAATGTTGTGGAATGGATGGTTGAAATACTATGGCTGCTAAATTAGTGAATTATTCATTTTAATTTTTTCAGTCTTTTTTACATAAAACACAATCACAACTAATATATATAGTTGAGGACTATCATCACTGGTTAGTTTAGATACACTGCAAAAAGATGAATTTTTAGCCACAACTAATATTGAGCAGTTGTCACTAAAAGAATTTTGATTACAAAGCTATGGATAATGATTATATATGTGACGAAAAATTTTATCACAAAAATGTTGTCACTGTTGTATCATTTAGTGATACTGCTACCGTGATTGTCAATTAATGATTAAAAAAATTGTTAGAGAGGGCACATCCAGTTGGCTTGACTGATAAACTATGGTAGGTCCAATTGTCAATCAGATATGTTTAAGAGGGGAAAAACACGCCTGATGCTCCCAAACGCCATTCTCTCCCTCACCAAAGTTGTGCATTCAACAGTGCTGATGGAATCTTTATGACAAGCAGCCAAATCGGTTGGATGTGTAGAGCAGAAGGGGAAGTGGGTTTAGTGGGGTTTATTTTGGCCATGAGGCTATTTAGAAATTTATGTAAACCGAGGCCCTGAACATGTTTTTTTTAAAAGAAAATTAAGGGCCTTTTTAGAGCTTCTTCCCAATAGAGAAAATAAGAGAAGAGACATTTTCTTTCCATAAACATCGGAGAGATAGTTTTTAGTATCACTCCCAAAATATGGTTAACATTTTGTAAAATATTTCTGTACTACTTTTGTTGGGAATACTATGATGAACTGTTGCAGCAATACGAAGGCTACCTCCAGAAATGTTCAAGGAAATATAAATATGAATATGATTATGATTTTGGTAATTGACAAGCAAATTCATGTATTGGTATCGCTTATACTGTAGAATAACATTACTTTATTAATATTGACTTATTTAAATCTCAAATTGACTTTCTTATAGTTAGTAAGAGGGATAGAAAGTTTTGTGAAGATTGTAAAGTCATCCCTACAGAAAGCTTAACTAACCAATATAGGTTAGGAGTGTTGGATATACGCCTCCAGCATTGTATCAATAGAAAGAAAATATATACGACTCCTAAAATTAAGTAGTGGAAGTTAAAGAATGGAAAGCAAAATATTTTTTAAAGAGAGCATTAGAGAAAAAGTCGAAGTTGCATCTATTAAGGTAAAACTCCGAGAGACACATTTAAGATGGTACGATCATGTACTTAAACGACCAATAAATGCTCGAGTTAGGCAATATGAAACTGTGATAGACACACATATCACATGAGGAAGAGGCACTATTGGCTAGTAACAATAGTATAAATGATGATAAAGTAAGAGATAGAGCTCAATGGCATAAAAGGATCCATATAGCCAACTCCACTTAGTGGGATAAGGCTTCGTTGTTGTTTTTACAGTAGTATTAATATAGACTTATTTCGTAATGTTGAATGGTTGCGGCTTACGTTATTAAGGAAATTGTTATTTACTGATTTTAATTTTATTAAAAAGGTTAGCAGGTATTAGTAATATATATATAGGAGCTATTTACTAATATGAAATTAAACTAAAGTTGGGATGTCGAGAGTAGCTTTAAGAGAGATAAATTAGTTTCATAGTGGTGGGAAAAGGCTTACTCGTACATTTAACAAATAAGAGGAAATACATAGATGATTCAGAGCATGATTTTAGTGAATCTTCTCCTGCTCTTCACCATAGTTGTCAGTGAAATGGCTGAAAGATATTTATTTTCATAAGTGATTCAAAGATCATTGCTTTATATTTGGTCATACATGAAGCAGTACCTTCTAGATATCTGCTTGCAGTAAGTAGGCTTTATCATGCGATTTATGTCCTCTGGACTGTTCTTACTATAGGTCTCTAGATCACTTCCCCAACAACTATGTAGTATATCAGAAGCAGCGACATGCTGTTGAACTAATTGAGATAAATTACCAGGACAGGACTAACCGGGTGACAAAACATCTCAGTGGTTAAAAGTTCGATAAGGTTTCGCTTACATCCACCGTTCGCTAAATTGAGGTTTACCCAATGAATGGAGCAAACTTGATAACTTAGACTTTCTTGATTATCTTGTTTACTGTATAGCGTTTATGTTAACTGGATGTGGCTGGTGAATCTATTTGTAGACCATGATAGGTCCATCTATACGGTTAAAATTCTTGTATTTCATGATGAGCAAAGTTGATTAATAAGCTCTAAGGTCACTAACTCCACTCAACCAAACATACAACCAAATGAGATTGTTATCCATATTGTGCCATTTTACCACTAAAATCTCCAATCGATTCACTTGTTAACTACAATACAGGGATCAGCCCTTTCTTTTTTTTCTTTTCAGATTTATTTTTTGTTGAATCCCCTTTATCCGTGTTTTTGGTGTTGCACTTTCTAAAAATCACTCGATGATCGTGAAACTTTGACTTGCTCTAGTGAGAACAAGAACTGCTTTGTCTCTGTATCACGAATGTATCTATATTGATTTTTGTTCTTCCATTCTAGGGTAAAATTGTTCCTCCGAGAGGGCCCAATGATTTCGGATGGGATCCGATCTTCCAACCAGATGGCTACGAGCAAACGTATCACTCTCCCTTTCAGTATAATCTCTCGTTTACATCGTATGACAACTGATTATTTCTTTTATGGATTTTGTTGGCGAAGCTATGCTGAGATGCCCAAGGAGGAAAAGAACAAGATATCTCATCGTTCGAAGGCACTGGCATTGGTGAAATCTCACTTTGCATCTGCTAGTTACATCTTCGAAACAGATGCTTAACAATCTAGAGCCAAAAACTGAGGTGAACTCCATGGACAACTGCATTTTTTGTGCTCTAGTAATGAGGTTCGAGCATTTGTAAACACTTTGGTGCCATGTAACATTTTCCTTGGAAGTAGTTTCCAATGGCATTACTAGGAGAGATTTTAACTCACTTTTTCCACCAATAAACTATCATTGATAATAATCAGTTATCGTACTTTACAAGTCGTCCATAGGGAGGAGGTTGAGAAAAAGGGGGAGAATAAATTTATATCTATTTTTAAATAAATAAAGGCAATGTATTGGAAGAAATATCACTATAGTTTCGATTAAATTAAAATTTGAAACCATTGTAATTATTTAAATTAAAAAATATATTGTAACAAGGATATGGTTTTAATGTTGTCCCATATTGTATAAACCTAAATAAACTGATTGTTGAAGATATAGTTTAAAAATTTTCATATTATTTTCTCAATATATTTAAAAGATTTGTTTTCAGAAAATATATATATATACACACATACTGTGTTTATATATAGGAATTCTTATTTAAAATTAAACTTTATAGATACGTAAAAAAATTGTTTTAAAATTTAAAACACTATAGATTGTGAATTAGAATAATTTTCAAATTATCATTAACTTTTAATTAAAGAATAATTTTTTCTGATTGCCATTGCCTTAGTTTTTATAAATAAATTTTTATTTTAATAGCTTTAGTTTTGATAAATAATTTTTATTGTAATCATTTCAGTTACCAGTTGATATTTCAGCAACCAGTATTTTAATTTATCTATTAAAAGATTAAAAGGCCTAAGCCTCAAAAAATGTGAAATGCGGTGAGCGTGGATCGAACACGCGACCTTCTGACGCTCTCCCAACTGAGCTATCCCCGCATGGCATTTGTCATTCGTCCATAATGATAAATGAGTATATTTTCCGGCGTAGCATTTTGCGTAGGCCGGAGTCGTGGCCCGCCCCTCGCGGATCAAATGGGTCTCCCGGGCTTTCTTACTTAGGTCAATAACAGCTAAACGGGTCGAATTGTCACTGAACCCGGTCCGCTCCGTGACCAAGAACGGCGCCCCGCCGGCCAGCCCTAATTTACAAATGCCGATTTTAATTTGCGTCGACGTCCGTTATTAAGCGTGGTTTAGCCAAAGGCGGTGGCTGATCCTTGCTTCGGTGTTGGCTGCCGACCGAATCAATGGCGGTTCCAGGGAGGCGCAACGGTGTGATGGGCGACGAAAACGACGACGACGAAATCCTCTTGGACCACGGCAATGCCTTAGCCGAGCTTGATCTCGAACCCGACGTCCCCCTTCACCTCCTCGCCCTCTTCGAGGCCGTCGAGACCGGAAACGTTGACGCCCTTCGACGGGCCCTAGGTATGATAGGCCCCGTTTCTCTTTCTTTGAAATAGATCGATCCTAGTATTCTTCTTTTCCATCCGCCGGCGTTCTGTTTCGGTGCGTCGTAGTGAAAGATCTAGTTCATCTCGTTGAAAGGGCGACAGACAATTTGTTCGCAGTCGATGCGTAGCAGCGGATCGATCTTGAAGATACTCAAGGGTTTTAGACATTGATGAGAAGTTTATTAAAGTGTTTTGCCATCGATATTGAATTAAGGATTTACTTTAGTGGTATGGACGTGTTTGGTAATCCTTGAGTCCGCCTTAATCATAATGAACTGCTTTGCTACTTCCTTTTACTAGTGATGATGCACTTGTAATCAGTACATGATGATAACATATGAACTTTAACCGGCATGATTACTTAATTTTTTATGCATTTACAAAAAATATGGTCTTGATATAAGCTGGCCTTCATTTTATGAAGACTCAACTTTTGTTTAATAGTGTGTTAGTAAGTTTATCTTCAATAAGTCAGATGGTGTGTTGGACTTGTCGGGTGCTAAAATTAGTCCTTTAACTGGCTACTGTTAAGTGTACATGGCTAACTTCACCTGCGGATGTGTAATGAATTGCAAAGCTTTTCAGGTCCATCTGCGACACACGAGTAATGGGATTTGACACTTCCACTTAAACACAAGGTTTCACCTAATATTGTAACTCGAGCTAACAGTGGTTAATATATCAATTCCAGAATGGTTTTAAAGTGAGATTGCTGGTTGAGCTGTAGAGTAGGTGCCAATGGAGAGGGTTTACCGAGTGGACTTGTATAGTCCTACCTATCTGTGCATAATGCAATCCACCATTAGATCCTCAAGCCCATTCACAGCAAATGCAATATGGTCTTCTGCTTTTCCACTTAGTTACGAGGTTAAACACTAAGTTAATGGGAAAATTGGTTAACATGCCAATTATTAGATTAAATGTACCTATTTTCCACCTCTCATTCTTATCTCATCTCTCCCATTTTAATGTATCTTTGCTCCCTATAATCTAAAATATATTCTTCCCATTGAATTTTAGTAGGCATCTTTGACTCCAATGTCATTGAGAAAAATAGATGTGTGGTGAACGATGTACAAATTGACTGGTTTAAGGCTTCAAACAAGCATAGAGATCATCTTGTTGGTCACTCGACAAAATTTCCCTTCATCAATATCTAATTTAACCCAAATTGACAGAAGATATCTTAGTGGAAAGCTTCAGCATTGTTTCAACTACTGAAAAGTCCATAGGAATTAATTTTCGGAATATGATATCACAGAAGTTGTTTAGATGATATGGCAAAGTGAACAAGATACTTTTTTGAAGTAAAGGCTAATGTATCTGACTCAGAAGCTAAGTTTATTTTTTGACTATAATATTTTTATTCCACAAGTTTCTGCATCCAGCATTTTATTTATCCCTTTTAGTTTTAGGGATTTTATTTGGTAGTTTTTTTCCATTTCTGGTCATGTAAACTCTTATGACAGAGTACACATTAATGATGAAAAAATCAGCAAGAATCCTATTTTTCAGTTTATAATTTAGGATAGGATCTATTTTATGTTCTTAATGTTAGATAGCAAACTTCTATATTTTAAATATAGCCTTTGAGACCGGGATAGAGAATATGTTGGTTTGCATGTCAAAAATTACATTAGTATTTCCACATGCCAATACATAATTAGGCTGTTCACAAGTCTATTTATTCTCCTTATCACCTTAAATATTAGTATTACCTCTTAGTTTCAAGAGATAAAGCTGTCCTTTCTCTTTCTTATTTTTGTGGCCTTATTATTGCAAAACATCTTCCCAGTTCCTTAGATGAAATTTGGAAGAAAAAAATTAGATGTTTTCAGGAATTTCTTATGTGCAAGTGGAGAATCTGGATACACAACTGCACGATGATACACGTTAGGTGGTATACTCCCCTGTACATACTTTTCCATCTCTGACTTACAACAGATAGGAGGTGGGATCTTAATCTATTTATTATGTGACTCCTGAATCTTCGTTAAAGCTCAAACAAATCTGACAACCTAGAAATTCATGATTTTTGTCCATTATCTTGTCTACAACTGTTTATCCAAATATCTCATATCAAATGTAATATCATGATTCATCTGTCCAATAAAGCAGACAACAAAGTTTATTCACGATTCATCTTCTGGAAACCTGTATATTAATGGTAAATTAATCGTCTTACACATCACGATATTCTGTGGATATAAATTATAGACTTCCCCCCGCCATTAGTCTTTTTAAGTTTTCGAACTTGAATCATAAAATTCAACTGACCTATATGGCTGCTAACTGTCAGTTTTGTATTTTGACGATTATGGAATGCAGATAATCATAATGGAAGCATTGATGAACCTGTTGAAGATGGTGATACAGTTCTTCACTTAGCGTGTCTCTATGGGTATTTTTCATGTGTTCAGGTTGGTCTTATCGTGAAATTTCTATGCCTCTTTTTTCTCATTTATTACTTCGACGACTTGTGGGAATAATGTTGGTTCTTTTTCCCAGTTACTACTGGAGCGTGGAGCTAGCTTGGAGGCCCAGGATGAGGAAGGGGCCATTCCGCTTCATGATGCTTGTGCTAGCGGTAAGGGTCAAAGTCTTCAGTTTCAATTACTTTCCTCAGATTTTTGGTTACGTCATCTGACCCTTCAATATGCACACACCTAGAAATAGAAAATTTCTGAAACTTAACAATCAAAGCCACACTCGTAACCTTTCCACTGGTGATATGTGCAGGATATCCTGAGATAGTTCAATACATGCTGAGCTTTGCCAGTGGCCCCGATGTTATAACCCGCATGTTAAATGTTGCTGATATGGAAGGCGATACTGTAAATTTGTTATAACTACCATAGCCAATTCACTTTTATTTTCAACGTAATTTGCTGCAAAATGTCTATTCTGATATTTTTTTCCTCCTATGCGTAGCCTCTGCATCATGCTGCAAGGGGAGAGCATCTTGATGTAGTACGGCTGTTGCTTTCAGCTGGGGCTTCTCCAAACAAGATAAACACAAACGGAAAGGTAGCTTTTCTGATGCCACAAACCACCTGCATATATCACTTTTTTATTATGCCTGTCACATATCTGTAGCATACTAACCGATTGTTACAGATTCCAGCAGACCTAGCAGATCAAGATACAGAAGTTCGGAGAATTTTAACTGAGGCTGCAGCCGCTGCTGATGCTGTGCAATGCTAGTATAAAAAAATGATTAACCAAGTCAAGTAACGTTCAACCTGGTGCGACTAGTCCGATCCGGCCCCATGGTGTGCAATGCTAGTATAGTACTATATGGGAGAGCAAAACTCATGACAAATTTATGTACTTGATGCAAGAATTCGTAAGACTTCTCAAAAAACACCAATGGGTTGCTAAATATGCTTGGGAATTTTGGTACAGTTCTGTCTTTCGGTTGTCTGATACATTTGATACTATGCAAATGCAATATTTGTTTGCTAAACATTTGTCTGAGTTAGAGGAATTTCCATTCATAATGCGTTAGACAATTATTCCATTCATATATTATTTTATAATTTCAGTCTGTCAAAACTATCAGTCCGGAGTCTCAAAGTGTCAATATTTTTAGTAGCTATGCTCACGGGAATGATAGATACAAGGGATTCATTAAGGAGGGATTGGGAGGAAATAACAACTTGGTACAGTTAGAATTTCTAATTCAATTTGATTCGTAAGGAATTACATGTTTATTCTCTGATAAGTTTCTGTCTTTTGGGACTCTAATATCAACTAATCCTTCATAGTTTATCAATCTTCATAGGGTTCGACGATGCCATATAACTATCTCCTACATTTCCTTTATGATCTTCTAGCCTCCTGTGGTTACAGTAGGTTTCTCTATCGTCTCTATTTTGGATGAAAATCGGTATAGATAGAAAATTAGCCGGGCGCACTCACACACGCTGGACTGTTGACCACATGTTGCCTCGTGGGGAGCGTGTGGAGTCTATTTCGTAGAGGCGCCTCCAACAAAATTATTTTCTTTAAATTCTAAAATTTTTTAGTGTTAATTTTTTTTCAACTTGAACAATACTCAACTTCTAAGTTTCGAAGTTAAAAAAATAAATAAAAAAAATATTATTAGTGCATAAATATATATACTTCGTAAGCATTTAAAATTTTTTATTATTATTTATATTTTAGTTTGAACATTATAACTTAACTTTTAAATGCTAAAAATAAAATTTAATTGACTTAATCTCGATACTAAAAAGAAATAAACAACAAAAAAAGCTACCGAACGAATCCAAGCTTTTGAATTTAATTTAGGCGCCTAGATTCGATCCAGGCACCCTGGTCGTGTACAGGCACGCAAGAATGAGGTGTGCAACATATTAAATTCTCTCT
>JBBPFP011255997.1:0-10448 GCA_037974795.1 Kaempferia galanga
TTAAGACGCCTCGGATGCCCAACAAATCAGCTGTTGCAAAAGAGACCTAGGGTGGCTTAGTTGATTGTAGACACCTTGGATGAATAGTAGTCGATGCACATCAGATCAATCAATGAGCCTTCGATGAGCTTGGAGTCGTTGCGGAGTGAATAAGAGCAGGAATCCAGCTCAACCTAATGAGGTGCATATGATGACACCAGATTAGAAAATGAACATTATGTGCAGATAAAACTTTATTCAGTTGTAGGTGCCCTGGACCATTTGAGGCACTTTGGATCACCATGTTAGCAAAACAGTCACTTTGACGAGTGTACTAAATAACACTCTAAAGCCAGTTGTAAAGAACACATCTATACTTGCATTTCTATTCTTATTTTTCAAAGTCTGTACTTTCAACTACTGTAATAGGCTTTTCTGCCTCCAACCCTGGTCGAAGAAGAGATCTTTAATGTGCTTTCACTTACTTTATATTAGCAACCTCTCTGATTGTAAATCAAATAAAATTCAGTCTCTTATGTTATTTGTTTTTAGCTAATTACATGTGACCTTGCTAAGTAGAAAGCATAGAAATTCTAATTTTAATTGCAGGTCGTCTATTCATCCCCTCTAGCCGGTCCACCCAATCTAACAATTAATAAATATATTAGATCACATATAATCTAACTTTAGCTAGTTGTCATGCATCAAAATTTGAGATTGATTATTAGTACTGACTGCACAACATGTATTGGTGATGCTGGTAGTTGGGGCTATCCTTGCAACACCGTCTACATTGTGTCAGCAACCATCCTGTTGAAATCATCCGTTCCAAGGTGATAACGTTGGGTATTCTGGTATCCTCCATCTCAACGTCTCTATTTAGGTTTTAACTCAAAGTCCCACAAATGGCGCCAAACTTAATTTTGCTTGAGATCATCGACACATGAACCACTAGTGAGTTGGCATTGAGATTGATCAAGTTGTCAATCTCTTAGGGATAACAGAGAGACTAGGGACTGCGGAGGGATACACCAGAGTGTGAAAAGAAGAATTAAGAAAGGAGAGAATTAGAATAACAGTGGGGGTGTCCTGACTCTACATCATGGGTGATAATATTTGAGTCAAATATGAGTTTTTCTTAGGTACGGATTTAAATTTTTAAAGAACAAAATTAACACATCCGATGGAAATTCCGTTAGTTCCAAGCTAACTACCTTTACGTAAAGCGCGAATTCGATTCGCGAAAGCGCGCGAAGAAAAAGCAGAGCGCTAGGCAAATGAAGAATCCATCAGGACTCGAAGCGAGGTCATGCCCTGCGTAAGCGTCAAGCCATCGAGATGAAGAATCCATCGGCGTCACCAGCATCCACCCACTAAAGCAAAAGCGTTCCCAAAGAGAAAGAAAGCAATCGACGCGTCGGCCGCTTCCTCTTCTCACAATCCGAAGATTGAATAATCTTATCTCTGCCATGAGAGCATGACGAGTTCGCCGGCACCCGCCACTGTCCGTAAGCTCGCCGTAGAAGTCGTCGACGCGCGTGACCTCGTTCCCAAGGATGGCCACGGCACCTCGAGCCCCTACGTGGTTGTGGAGTTCGACGGGCAGCGGAAGCGGACGCACACGGTGGCCCGCGACCTCAACCCGCAGTGGCATGAGCGGCTCGAGTTCGTGGTGACCGACCCGGCCACCATGGCGAACCAGGAGTTGGACGTCGAGGTCTACAACGACAAGCGGATGGGCAACCCAAGCGGGGGGCGCAAGAACCACTTCCTGGGCCGAGTGCGCATCTGTGGCTCTCAGTTCGCTCGTCGCGGTGAAGAGGGATTGATCTACTTCCCACTCGAGCGCCGGAGCCTCTTCAGCTGGATCCACGGCGAGATTGGCCTCAAGATTTACTACTACGACGAACCACTCCCTCCGGAGGAGACCAAGCCCGAGGGGGCCGAACCCAATCAGGCCGCTCCCGCGCCGCCTCCCAACCCGGAGGAGCCCAAAGACCTGCTGCCGGATGGCCCTGCTCCCACGGAGACCGCTGTCGAGACGCAGTCCCCGCCACTGGTCTCCGTCGTGGTTGTGGAGGAATCTCCGCCCCCTTCCGTGAACATGCACGCTGAAACCGTGGCGCCGCCGTCCCCAGAGCCGACATCGGTGGAGGCTTATCCGCCGGAGGTGCGGAAGATGCAAACTTCAGCGAATATGGAAAGGCCTGGACGGATTTCGTCGAAGAGGATCGTCAGCGGCGAGTGCGGCCCTAGAGTGCTATCGGGCCGCTTCGTTTCTTGCAACGAGTCCGTCGATCGAGCACCGCCGGCGGCCTACGACTTGGTTGAGCCGATGCACTACCTTTTCGTCCGCGTGGTGAAGGCAAGGGGCCTTCGCCCGAGCGAGGGCCCCCCGATTGTGAGGATCCGAGCAGGGCCACATGCCCGCCGTTGCTTGCCGGGGAGAGACAGCGGCGGCGGCAGCGGAAACCTGGAGTGGAACCAAGTGTTCGCTCTGAGCCATAGCAGGCCGGAGTCAAGGTTAGAGATCTCCGTGTGGGACAGTGGACCACCCGAAGTTTTCATGGGTGGCGTGTGCTTCGACCTGACGGACGTCCCTGTCCGAGAACCGCCGGACGGTCCGCTCGCTCCCCGGTGGTATCGCCTCGAGGGCGGCGGAGGCGATGACGCCCCTGTGACAGGGGACATCATGGTGGCGGTGTGGATTGGGACCCAGGCTGACGAGTCGTTCCCTGAGGCGTGGAGCTCGGACGAACCGTATGTGAGCTACGTCTACACCCGATCGAAGGTGTACCAGTCGCCTAAGATGTGGTACCTCCGAGCCTCCATCATCGAGGTCCAGGACCTGCGTCTTGCTGTTCCGGCGGCTGTGCACGATGTGCGAGTCAAGATTCAGTTGGGATTTCAGTCGGCGAGGACGCGGCGGCCCAACTCGGTCAATCGCAGCTCTTGTTCCTTCTCATGGATGGAGGATCTCATGTTTGTCGTGTCCGAGCCCCTCACAAATCAGGAGTTACTCGTGATGGTTGAAGACCGAACGACCAAGGAGGCGGCGCTACTCGGATACGCGACAGTACAGGTGGCCTCAGTGGAGCAGAGGTTAGACGAGAGGCAGGGGGTCGCGTCTCAGTGGTTGAACCTCGAGGCGGCAACCGAAGGGGAGGGAGGAGGAGGAGGAGGAGGGCCGAATGGTGGTGGCTATTGCGGCCGCGTCAACCTCCGGCTTTGCCTGGAGTGCGGGTATCACGTGCTGGACGAAGCAGCACACGTGTGCAGCGACTTCCGGCCGACTGCGAAGCAGCTCTGGAAGCCAGCGGTGGGCGTGCTGGAATTGGGCATTTTAGGAGCTCGTGGTCTGCTTCCGATGAAGACAAAGGCCGCCGGCGGTGGCGGCGCGGGCAAGGGCTCCACCGACGCCTACTGCGTTGCTAAGTACGGCAAGAAATGGGTGCGGACGCGGACCGTCGTCGACAGCTTCGACCCCAGGTGGAACGAGCAGTACACGTGGCAGGTGTACGACCCTTGCACCGTTCTCACCGTTGGAATGTTCGACAACTGGCGGATGTTTGACCCGACCGGCGAGCGTCAGGACTTCCGGATCGGCAAGGTCCGGATCCGGGTCTCCACCCTGGAGAGCAACCGGGTGTACACCACCTCGTACCCGCTGCTGCAATTGCTGCGCTCCGGCGTCAAGAAGATGGGAGAGGTGCAGCTGGCCGTCCGCTTCGCGTGCACGGCGCTGCTGCCGGACACCTGCGCCATGTACGTGCAGCCGATGCTCCCACGAATGCACTACCTGAAACCCATCGGCGTGGTGCATCAGGAGGTGCTGCGGGTGTCGGCGATCAGGATGGTGGCGGAGTGGCTGGACCGGTCGGAACCGCCGCTGGGGCGGGAGGTGGTGCGGTGGATGCTTGACGTGGACACCCACTCGTGGAGCATCAGGAGAAGCAAGGCCAATTGGTTCCGGGTCATGGGCGTTATCGCATGGGCCTTCGGACTCGCGAGGTGGATCGACGACATCCGACGCTGGAGGAACCCCACCACCACGGTGCTGGTCCACGTGCTCTACCTGGTGCTGGTGTGGTACCCGGAGCTGGTGGTGCCCACGGCGGCGCTCTACGTGTTCCTAATTGGGGTGTGGTACCATCGGTTCCGGCCGCGGGCACCGGCAGGGATGGATACGCGGCTTTCCCAGGCGGAAATAGTGGAGGCTGACGAATTAGACGAGGAATTCGACCCGGTGCCGAGCACGAAGCCGCCGGAGGTGGTGAGGGCGCGGTATGACCGGCTGAGGACGCTGGCGGCGCGAGTGCAGAGGGTGTTGGGGGACTTCGCGGCGCAGGGAGAGCGGGTGCAGGCGTTGGTTAGCTGGAGAGACCCCAGGGCGACGAGGCTCTTCATCTTTGTCTGCCTTGTGGTCGCGCTGGTGCTCTTCGTGGTGCCGCCAAAGGTGGTGGCGGTGGCGCTTGGCTTCTACTTCCTCCGCCACCCCATGTTCCGGGACCCAATGCCGCCGGCAAGCCTGAACTTTTTCCGGCGGCTGCCCAGTTTGTCGGACAGGCTGTTGTAGTTACTGTTCGATCAGTGTGTGGGGGAAGTTTTGGGTAAATTTGTTTTTATGTTTCAAGCATAAATTTTTAAGCTCAATAAACTTATTTTCAGAAATGTTTAATATTGCTAAAATAATCACCCAAAATTGTTGTGGTATTTATCAAAATAGGTTTTTTTTTTTTCATTTCTCATTACCTGTTATAGTATTTTAAAAAATAAAAATAAAAATAGAGCAAATTTTGCGTTAAAAATAAATTTATGTTTTTTACTTTTTCCAATCAAATCTGTCTTTAGATTGTGATAGGGCAAAGCCACTTGAATTCACTAACTCTAAATAAGTATTCTAATTTAAAATAAATATATTGTAAAGCTATTTATTAACATGTAAAGAATTTAATTATAATTATATTTCTTAACTTTTTATTTAAAATACATAAATATATTTTTTACATTCTTAAATTATTTTTTAAAAAATAAAAATTATTTTAAATTTTATGTATTGAATGTATTCCTTTATTATTTGTCTATAGTATCTATGTATATAGACATGTAAAAAATACCTCATTAATATAATTAAAAATAAATAAATTGAATAATATGTTTAAGTTGGCTCTTTAGCAGCCCTCGTACATGTTAATTAAGTAATTTTATTTTAAAAAAATAAAAAAAACAAACTCAAAGTTCCCGACTAAGCGCCTCTGAACCATTTTTGAAACTGGCCAAGCAAATAGTTGGTTAGAGCATTTTCTATTTTAATTTTTTAAGAAAATATAATTTTCTATAAAACAGTATTTAATTTAAATTTTCTACCTCTATTTTAAAAAAATATAAATAATATTTTTTAAAAAATTAAAGAATATCTTTTGATTTATGTTCGATTTAAGCATTTTTTAAAATATATTGGCAAATTTTTAATCAAACACTATTTAAATTGTTTAGCTAGTTAAATCAATTTTAATATTTAAATTGACGACTCTTAACTTTTTTTTCCCCGGATCATCCTACAATCTAAGTGTGCTGCGGACTGAGCTATTATATCAATTACTTTATCAATATCATAGATTTAGATTTCATAAATAATATTTTTTAAAATTTAAAAAAATATATATTTTTTAAATATTAAAATATTATTTAATTTGTGGGAGAAAAAAATAAAGGAAATAAATTGAGTAATAAAAAGTAGATATTAAGTAGACGAGAAAAAAATAAAGATAGATAAATTATAGAAAAGTTGATAAATGGTATAGTAAACAATAAATATTAAAATTTAATAAATAAATTTTATTTAAGTTTTAAATTTTGAATAGAAAATTACCATACTTCCTCAGTTCTCGGTTAAAAGTTGCTGACTTTTTTATTCAAATCCGAACCCGAAACTTATGTGCTAAGTCCGGCCCGATAAATCGGTGTGAGCTCTGTACGTTTCATCCGGCAGAAGCTCGACCGCACGTTTTCATTGAATCCGGTGGCGATCGTGAAGCTTGGAATGGCCGTCAGCCGACTCCTAACGGCGATTGGGACTATCTGCCGTTATTTTCTACCCGGTTCCCTCGTCGCCAGCCACCCAACGTTGCACCCCGCGTGATCTATATCTGCAGTTTTCCTTGCGTCCCCTACCTGACGAACAGAAGAGCAGGCGGCAGCCGAAGCGACTCGGAGGCGGCGACAACGTCCGAGGAGGAGGTGGGGGAAAGCGAAAAGAGCGGTTACTTCTTCGGGTTCCTCCTCTGCGTCATAAGTCTCTCCTGATGGTGGATGCGCTACTCCGCCTCTCCCTCGTCGCCTCTTCCCCTGCCCCTCTTCTCCCGCCGCTCCTGTTATCGCCTACGCTAAAGATCCCGCGCAAGCTGCCCGTCGACGCGGCTTCTTCATCTCTCGCCATCCCTCCTGGTCGATTCGCTCGCTTGAAGGTAGGCGCCCCTTTTCCTTGGAGCTAAAACTCCTCTCCCCTGAAAATTTGAAAATAGGGCACATGGTTTGAGACCTAATTTCTGCAGCCGAGCAAGGTAAAGTAATTTCCTTTTTTTTTTTTTTTTTTTTGAGAGAGAGAGAGAGAGAGAGAGTCTGTACATATTAGTAAAACAAGAGCATTCAAGATTGATGTTTTGTTGGAGGGACTAGATAGCTCTATGTTGCTACGAAGTTAAAGAGGCATCCCTATCCCTATTTATAGACAGTTTCACATGAAGATAATTAAATGCTAATATTACTTGCAAAAGAAGAAAAAATCACTCCTTTCAAGAAACTAGACACCAAGGAATTAAAACCTAAGTGAGTTTGAGTTTTTCAATGGGTAAAAAAAACTTCTTGATAACCAGTAAATTTTGATGATTTTCTGTTAAATTTCTTATATCACTGCGTTAGACAGGTCATCTGACTACTAGTTTGGAGGTTTTAGTATGGCATAACTGTTTGGTGTATGGATGATAACGTGGTCGGCAAATTTTTAACTTATCATCTCTGCCCTATAAATAGAGTCAGGGTGGGGTGGCGCACGGCGGGTTATGGCTTTACTGCTCTTCTCTATACTTGTCCCGCCCCGCTTCTGTTACTGGTTGGATTTATCAAATGTTCCTAAATTTAGACCTTCTAAAGTATTACAAAATGGTTGCCTCCACTCTAGTGAGGCCACTATTATGCTTTCTATGTCATCGACTACGAAGGATTCCAATTTATGAATTAGACATTTGATCTTGGTGGGAATAACAAATTTTGTCAATAAGAGTTGAAGATAATGAGGAGAGGTTATAAGTTCAAATGAAGTTAATGAGTTGCAGGCAAATGAGGAGAGTTTATAAGTTCGGACAGGTGTACCACTGTTAACTCGGATTTTAGCATTTTTAGCTAATGAAGTTAATGACTTAGTCCTTTCATCTGAACGGATCATCATTATAATTATTTGGGCAATCATGTTCTTAATCATGGTAAGGCATTTGAAAATTTTGGATGTTTCTGGATTATAAGTAGAACTTTTGATCTAGACACAGACATCAATACTTTAGGTCTATGTTGGTGTTATTGTAAACATCCGAATTTCGTCTTACATCTGAGAGTTGTAGGTTAATAAGAAGGGTTTATAAACTAAGATGGGCAAGCATTTGTGTTAGCGATTGAGTGTGACAAATTAATACAGTTGTCTTATTTGGAACCACACTATAATTCAATGATAATTCAGCAATCCACATTGCATGGTATATAGGTTACTGATCAACCCAATATACAATTGAGTGTTTGTTTTTGGTGCATACTTTAGCCTATTGGTTATGACATTTTAATGCCCTACTGCAACTTTGCAATGCATTTTTTGTTGGCCAGATGAGTCCATGACTCGATATGTTTGAGTATCAAAGTAAATGTGGCTGATATTGGTTAAGCAAAAAAGTACTAGCACCTCAAGATTTCATGAGGCGGTAGAGTGAAGGAAGTGCACATAAAACTAATTTGTCAGAAGGTTCTTGATTCAGCTGAGCTTCTTATCACTTAACTCACACTATTCTATTAGTTTGTTAATTTTATTCATTCTTTAATTAATCTGTATGCATTTATGGGCATAGATGTATGCATCTTATTATGCATTTGATGGTTCATATTTCTTAATTTGATCTCTCGAGAGGCAATACCTTCCATGTCATTTAAGAGTTCATGTTTTTTTGTCTATTGTGTTTGATTATGTTATGGTTGTTTATCTTAGGTTCATGCAGTTGTTGCCGAGGATGATAAACCGAAGTGGTGGGAGAAAACACCAGGGCCTAATATGATTGATATTAATTCCACAGAAGAGTTTATTCATGCACTTAGTGAAGCTGGTGATAAGCTTGTGATTGTCGAGTTTTATGGCACATGGTGTGCCTCTTGTCGAGCATTATACCCAAGGGTAATTTGCATAATCTCTTAGCTATATCTATTCCACTCCATCCTATGAGTGATTCTTCAAATCCTTTCAATAACAAAAGTATCTTTGTGCTGCTCTGTTAATTAAATGATTACAACTCGAATCTCTGATTCAATTGCTTTGCAGTCAAACTCACACCTTTAAACTTCTTTATAAGAGCCCATTCATCATTACAGAAACATTTTTTGTAGATGCATGTTTGCTTTGTTTGACAATCAAAGACTATGTAGCTTCCTAGCTTGTGCTTTGGAGCACCGAATAATGCACTTATGATGGTCATGGTTTATCCACCAGCTAAGAAAGCTTTGGAACAACGTTCTCTATCAAACTTCACGCTTGTTGCATCCTAGTCGATGAGTCATCTGTACAATAGAAAATTGAATATCTGAACCCATCTCAAACTTTATATTTTTAACATAAGTGTGCTTTATTATATTGCTCTGGAGATATGTAGCCTTATCTTTGATGTCCACAACTTAGATTATGACCAATTGTATAATGTTTCTAAATTTCTTAGAAAAGAAAACAAGGTGGCCATTTTTTTTACCTGAAATCTGATTGACGATTAGTATAAGAAAAATAGCTGGAAAAATTTTGGGAGATTGTATGTTCTCATTGGAAGTCTGAACCCCCATATGATCAAATGTGACTTCTTCTTGTTGCTTTGAATTCTGTTACCAAATGGGTTTTGATAGAGGAATAGAACTTTGAATGGAGGCTTAACTTTTGGCCGGCTCTTTTTTCCAACTCAATGTGTCAAAAGATCTACTATCTGATCAAATTGATGCAGAGAAGCTACAACAGTGGATTTATGGTACATGCATTATATGGACCAAACTCCGCCCGTGACGAACTAGTCATGGCTGGTCCCAAACCCAGATAAAGGAGGAAGGTTGCATTAGGTTGCCAGCGAGCGTAAAACTATGGCAAAATTCAATGAATGAATCCATTAAATTATTGTATTAATGTTAGGTTGATTCTGGTAAGAAACGCATTGCAGGGTCCGACTGTAACGTCTCGACAAGGACCGCTACATCCTGAGTACTCGGGTGTAGTGATAAATATGCAACAGCTCACGTTGCAGGGTTCGACTGTAACGTATCGGCAAGGACCACAATATCTCCGTGAGAACTTGGGTGTAGTGTTAACTAGACAAAAGTTCTCACACCAAGGTTAAATAAGAACAAATATGATAGGAAAATAAATAGTTTAAGATTTGGAACATGGAAAATAGGAACCCTCACTAGTAAATCAATGGAGACAGTTACGATTATTAGGTGAAAAATTAGTATTTTGTGTGTACAAGAGACAAAATGGGTAGGTGTGAAGACAAAGATGATAGACGACTCGAGTTTTAAGTTATAGTACACGGGAAAGAGTAAAACAAGAAATGGAGTGAGTATTATTGTAGATAGTTCGTTAAATGATAAAGTTGTAGAAGTAGTTAGAAAATGAGATAGAATTAAGATAATAGTGACAAAAAAAACTATGAACATAATTACTATATGCACTGCAAATAAGATAGATGAAACTACTAAATCAAAGTTTTGGGACGACTTATATGAAATATTATAAAACATTCTGCCAAATGAAATGATTTTAATAGGAGGTGATCTAAATGGGTATACTGCAGTGAAAAATGAGGAATATGAGAGGATACATGGGGTTATGGGTGTAGAACGTGAAATGAAAAAGAAAAACTATATTAGATTTTGCGATAGTATATGACCTTATATTAGCTAATACATTTTTTCAAGAAGAACACTTAGTCATATTTAAAAGTAGGAATAATAAATCGTAAATTGATTTTCTTATGATTAGAAAAAGGGATAGAAGCATTTGTAAAGATTGCAAGGTTATTCCGGGAGAAAACTTAATTACCCAACATAAGTTAGGAGTGTTAGATATACACATCAATCATAGTATCAATCGAAAGAAAATATATACAACTCCTAGAATTAAGTGGTGGAAATTAAAAAATGGGAAGTAAAATATATTTAAGGGGAAGGTAAGACTACAA
>JBBPFP011256105.1:0-10447 GCA_037974795.1 Kaempferia galanga
ATCTAATCTCTTGGTTTAATTATTTTTTGACTATACTGGCTGAAAAATTTAACTGAATTAATCTATATTTATCACTAGATTGAAGCAGTGATTTGAATGAACGAGTGGTTTTAATAAGCCTAAACGGTCAGTCTGTGTGGGTTACGGGTTGAGACTGTTCGGCACGTGGCGTACTCATTGGCTCACAGATTCAGAAGATTTTTTTAATTTAAAATTAAAATAAAAAAATTTCGAATTGTGGAGCTGACTTGTCTAATCTATAATTCAAATTTAAAATTTTTATTATTTTTTATATTTTTAATGGACTGATCGGTCTCATCCGCGAGCCACTTGAATTGTATTGAAATATCCCAACCTCAGCCTTCTTTTTGGCAGGCCGGCCCGTTGACCACTCTAGAAATTATAATGGGCCGACCCAATTAGCCCGCTCAAGCCCTTCTCGGAGTATAAATTATTGGGTTTCCTCGCCTCTCTATCCCTAATTTCGTGCTCCACCTCCGACCCCGTCGTCTGCTACATCTGTATCTTCCTCTGTCTACTGCCTCCAAATCGCTTGCCGTCTAGCAATCGTCTCGTTTGGCTGCGGTAATCCCTTCTGTTTTCCCTCACGATCACCTCTTCTCCTCCTAGTTGACAGCTAATTTTTGCGTTCGATTCTGCCATTAGGTCTTTTCTTCCGGTCCTTGGATGAAAGATCGGTAAAGATAGAATTTTTTTGATTGATGTTGGTCCAAATGATTGTTTATTTCTCCTAACTTGGTTCCTCTCTTGCCAGATTGATCATAGCGTGTAAACAAGATGCCTCGGACGGTATCTCGATCTCCTTATAGGAGAAGGCACTCTCCGTCTCCTCGATACAGCAGCAGGAGGAGCAGAAGAGATCGCAACCGATCCCCTTATTCGTATAGGTGATCTACTTCAATCCCTATGAACTCTCATTTACCTGGTTTTATATCCTTACGGTTAAGGTCGGATTTGGAGGATGATGGTTTTCCCTAACTATAGTTAAGGTAACTGCTTGTATCATGTTGGGTGAATTGTTGGCATCCTGGAATATGTAAGCTAGATCCTTTCTTTGATGGTTTTTAACTATTATCCATCCAATTGTCTGAAAAGTTCTCTCTATTTTTTCAGAAGAAGTCGCTCTCCTTCTCCATCTCCAAGATGGCGGAAGAGTCGCTCGCCGAGCCCTCGGAGAAGAGTTAGTCGATCTCCCCCACCAAGAAGACACAAAAGGCAGAGGAGTAGGAGCATATTGAATTCGCCCATAAACAAGTCTGAAAGCCCTAGTCTTGATTTGCATGAAAGGCAAAGACTGGAAGAGGAGAAGAAACGGTAAGAGTTTATCCTCCTCTACTTTAGAGAGGATCTTGAGCCTTCAGTTTAGTTGCAATACTGCTCTTCTGTGCAATTTACGCGAGGGCGAGCCGGAACCAATGGTCAAGTTAATTCGGGAAGCATGTGTTTGAGGTTTCAACTGACATAACTGTAAATAAGAAAGATGGATATAGCATAGTTTCAACTGACATTACCCTTGAAAAGTCATTTGTATCGACTGCTTTGACAATCATTCCTTCAAAGCAGTTGAGAACTAAAGTTTCATTGATTTCCTGAATCTATGAAGTTACTTTACCATCAGCTAGTGTTCTTCAAAGGGACTGGGCTGGCCAGTTTGATTAATTCAACCATGAACGGGTGTTGAATTCAGTGATTTGGAGCCCTATATCAATCATGCATCGTCAAACCTCCTCATGGCGACCTGGACCAGGGGAGCTAATGCCCTGATCAGCCAAGTGAGGGTCCCGGTTTAAAAACATTGCAGTCAGTTGCTTTTGCTTTGTGTTTGCTCATTGGATTTCTTTAAGCACTGATAATTCCCCTTCCATTTCTAAGTAATAAAAAAATGGCAAATTGCTGCACTGTCTCTGCCTTTTCTTGTCATTGTAAAATGAGAACTTCTATAGTATGGCAGCTGTGTATTAATGATGGAGAAATTGTTGTGTTTAAGTGATTAGTTTTAAACCTGTACACGTTGCTTGACATTTTCTTCCACAGGCTATTCTGAAGGAAGCTACTGGTATAGTTCCACTTGTTATATTTGATGATGCAATTGGTGCCTGCTTTATCTACTGTTCACCAGTTTGATAATTCATTTGTTTGGATCTGGATTCTTTAGAGGTATGCCTAAAAAACATAATCTTGTATTTAATGAGCAATAAGGATGAAAAAGAAGGCTTGAAAGTTATGATTAATCTAGCTTATCATGCTGTTTGGTTATCTAGTTAATGGCTCTTCATCTGGTTTACGAGAATATCTCCAACTCAACATTTTGTTGCTTTATGTGAGGAATGGTACTCTTTTTAACATCCTAATTCCACAAACAGGCGCCAAAAGGAAGCAGAATTGAAACTTATCGGAGAAGAAACTGCTATGCGGATTGAGGAAGCTATCAAAAAGAAGGTTGAGGAGTCTCTAAACTCCGCCGAGATCAAGCAGGAAATACAAAGACGTATTGAAGAAGGCCATAAAAAGTTGCTTGCTGAGGTTGCTGCTCAACTTGAGAAAGAAAAGGAAGAAGCTCTTGTTGAGGCAAGGGAGAAAGCAGTAAGCATGTTCATTAAGCTATCCACATCAAACTATAATCCATGCTTTATTTTTTTTCATCATCTGTATGATTAATTATTTAGTTTTTCTCGTCCAGATTCTTCTTTCTTGGTTACATTTTTTTTTTGTTTTTTCAAAAATATGCTTTTTTTATTGATAACTAATCATTTAAATATTGATTGGCAATGCAAAAAATGAACTATTTGAGATGCTTCATTATTTAAATTGGTACCGTTGGCTTTGCAGGGACGAGAGCAAAGGGAGAGGGAGGAGTTGGAGAAGATGCTCGAGGAAAACCAAAGAAAAGTGGAGGAGGCTCAAAGGAGAGAAGCTTTGGAGCAGCAGCAAAAAGAGTTGGAGCGGTATCTTGAGCTGGAGCGAATACAGAAAGAAAAGGAAGAAGCAATGCGTAGGAAAAAGATGGAGGAGGAAGAAGAAAAGGCAAATCAGATGAAGCTACTAGGCAAGAACAAGTCCCGACCGAAGTTATCCTTTGCATTCGGAGTGAAATGAAAGAATTGAGGATATCACACTGTTGTCTCCTGTTAATCTGCTACCAGCGACTTACCAAGTGCTTTTGGTGCTGTGTTCAATTTGTTGATGAATCTAAATTTTCAATTGCATATTCTTCTTCTGCTAAAAGGAATACGATTGTAGCCATGTGGAAGATTGTTTATTCATTGTAGGCCAAATGCACAACCAATAGCATAACAAAGCACTGGTTAAACATTGTTCAATTGCTTGCATTCTATTTTAGCTAAAAGAACTGATTGTTTGTGTGAACATCCACATATGGAAAGAAGATTGTTCGTTGAACAGATAGAGTAGCAATATAAATTTAATGAATCAAAGAATTAAGATTACTGTAGCAATCAATGAACACAATATTTCATAAGATCAGTATAAAAAGGGGAAAGAATTTACCTTAACAAAAAACAAAGCACTTTCAAGCAACCTAAATATGCATCAACATCTCTTTTATATAATGTAGAGATTTCCACTGCACCCCCAACACTTTTAGTGATTGTATCGTCAGGTACAATCTGTGGATAAAGAGACAAAACTATATCACAAAACAAGTGGTTACATTGTAAAAGAGGTGTGGGGAATAATGATAAACATTACCTCCTTAGGATCGTCTTCTTCCTTCCATGGCTTCCTTCTTGGCGTTGCAAGCTGCGCAAAGGAAGGGACCATCCCAGGGATTGATGGTTACATGTTTGGTTGAGTTATCATGTAGAGAAATGCCTTCGCCTGGTTTCATCTCCAGTTGGCAAATAGCACAGTTGAATGGCCTGAACATGGGACATGCTGAATACTCTGGATCTAACCTGCCATTAGGCGATTGTTACAGTCACTTCAACTTTCACAGGAAAACAAGAAGATCATGAATGGCATTGCATCAAGCTTTTGCTTTAAGCATATACTGGAAGCAGAATCACCATGATAATGGCGCGATTTGGATGCAAGGCCATGACATTAAGTTTCAAGACAAGTGTTTGACACTTTTAAGTGACTTAATAGAATAATCACATGACTGACCTCATTTCTCTCATTTTGTTAGAGCTAGAATCTAGCTGTAATTTCATTAACTTATTATAGTCGAGGAGTAAAATGACTACTTTTAAAGCTCTAAGGAGGTATTTTTAAGAATCTTAAAACTCTAATGGAACATTTTAAAAAAAACAAATCAATTTTAGGGGGTGAAATATAGTTTTCCCATTTATGTGAATATCCATCCTCATCCCTTCCTCCACTGAATCAATTGAGAGGATGCAAACTTTAAAATCTACTAATTCATTATGTGAATATCCATAATGAGACATCTATATTTCTTCGGCTTTTTTATCCTCGAGTTATTCCCAAAATACGAAGATCTACTTATTCTATCTATTGTCTAACTTGTCATTTTCTTCTGAGCAAAAAGGAGATCTAAGAAAATTTGATTAGAAACGATAAAATAGAATAAAAATATAGATGATGACATAGAATGGGATCGAGCTCAATGGCGTAGGAGGATCTAGACTCGACTTAATGGAATAAAGACTTTGATTGTTGTTGTTATTGTTTTAAAAATAATGCAAACTCTAAATGGTAAGATATAGTTGCTGGAAGAAAAATACCTAAGCCTTCAACCATATTTTTTGACTTGCATGTCTCGTAAGGAAAGTGAATTGATGGTTCAAGTCCTAATAAGGTTGAAATATACTGGTTGGCAGGGGTTAATTCGTCATTTTGGGTTTCTCTATTTTGGATGACTGAGTTTAATTTAGCATGCCCAAGGTTATGATTAAATAACTCAGGTAACCTTCAACATGAATAAATAACTAATACTAACATAGATTCGTAGTGTTATTAGAAAAAATAAGATAAAAAATATTAAATATTAAGATTCATGAGAAATGGGCATAGATCTAATATGAAAAGGAGGGAAAATATATTAACATGATATACCCACGTTCAAAGACAAGTAATAAATTTTATAATTAAGGACTTGAATATAAGGCAGATAAAGAAAATATTATTCAATATGATAAAAAATAATTAATTAATTTGTATAGTTTTACATATGATAGAATGTATGTAAGTAATTCTAAATAGTTAGAACAAATAAAGTTTCATTTAAAATCTGAAAACTATTGTGGTAATTAAACATTCACCATGCGAGGGAACTTGTAAATATTTGTCAGGTATGGTTGCACTATACTAACCTGTGGGCTAGAACTGGAGATCCATCTTCAAAGATTTCTTCTACCATATCTGCTTCAGAGTAATCTCGATCTGAAAATAATGATGACTCAGAAGATCTTCTTCGGAACATGCTCTTGAACATGCCTTTTCCAGATCTCTTAAAATTAGGAAATGATGGCGATATTTTCTCTGGTGGTAATATATCGACAACGATGCATGTAGTATCATCTCGAAGTCCCTTTGGCTGCACAGCTTCCTGAAAAATAAACTTAAAACTATATCCGAGCCACAGTAAATGTGTATGTTTAAGCACTTTTGCATGATACGTCATGTACTTACCTTAACAATTCTGAAAGCTGCAGCTTCTGCTGGCAATCCACGACAACAACTAAGTACCTTTTCTGCTGACAAAGCATCCCAGACACCATCACTTGAAATCACAAGACGTCCACCAGCATTTGATAGCTGAAGCAATTAGAAACATCATTTGTCAATAAAAATGCCTCTGACATGAAAGAAGATATGTAAAACAAAATCGCACTTTGGCACTCTTGTTCTGATAGATGTTGATTCAATTCAAGTGTTCAACTTAAATCAACAAGGAAATGCAGAGAAACGCAAGCATGGATTGCTTGCATACGGTACATGTTAGGCAACAACAATACAGATAAATTACCAACTGTCTTGCTAAATGGTCATGGTACATTGGACGAATGGAACATCTAGGTAATGTAGAGATGTGAGATACTATGAGTAAGAATAGAAAAGAAACATTACTTTTTTTGTTTTGTGAACTATTAGTCAATTTAATCATTCACACTGTAACATCTCCATATGTTGTTGATCTTTTTTCCCTTCTGAGATTGCATTGTCATGGAATGGTAATGCATAAAATGTCATTGCCCTATGTAAATCTAGATGCAAAAGTGAATCTGCCACAGAAAATAATGTTAAGCCTCTTTGATTGGAGATTAAAAACACAACTATACATGAGAAGTCAGAAAAATAATCTCAGGGAACTAGAAAACTTAAAACTACTTACACACCTTCACTTGCTTCACATGTGGAATAGGAAGAATAAATTCGCCAACATCCTGGTCACCAATTGATCTTGACAAGCACAAGCCACCTGGCCAGCACCTAAGAGGGCCAAACTGATAAAAGTTTTTGTTAAAAAAAGAGCAACAGAGGAAGGCAAGAAAAATTCCACAAGTCATATTTTACTCTGCATATGAGAATTTCGCTTCTATGTAGTTTAACAAGGAAAGCATGAGGTAAATGTACGTGAAGTACCACCCACTTGCTCTTTTGATGCAAAGGTTCATCAAGGTTTTGCATGGAGACACATCCAACATGAACCGAACAAGGTGAGGCAGCAAACCTTATCCAAGTACATTATTTAGGTAACAAGGAGCATGGCAAATTACAAGGACTAAGAACATATTTCATATATATGTTTATAGTTTTAGAATTTTGGAGAAGTGATTAAGAGGGCATAGTCCCACAATGGTAAGGAGTGACAAGCCTCAGGTCTTACAATGCTCAAAAGATGGCATAATATTCGGAGGTGCTTTTTGAAAATGAACAAATTCATGGGATCCCCAATGATGAACAATACCTCAAATCCATGGCCAACGTGGTCTGGGTCAATGTTCACAGAATAGTCTCATCAAGAATGTATGATCGTGTATGGAATACACACTATAATCATTCATATAAACAGTTCATTAAAAATAATAGCTCCAGCTATGGGAAGCATATGTCCATGGGTGAATAGATAATGTTCGATGTGAAGTGCATTAATGTATATAAACAAATGGATATAGAAGTTTTTTGTTTTAACTTGATAAACATGTCAGCAAGTTCTCCATTATGTATTTTTATGAGCATATCATAAAAATGTTCTTATTCATTAAGGCAAACGGTACACCTGGTCCTCAAGAAAAAATATATTAGAAAGATAATATGTGGAAAACAAGAAAAAAAAAATAAAGGAAAAGGAAGGTGATTTTATGCCTTCAGATACCTAATAGAATGCCAGACATTCTATTTTGATCAATCACCCATGCCTTTCACTAAAATCTGCATGACCAAATAATGTGGTCCTATAGAAATATTTTTTGTTTCTAGAAAGCGTGTTTAGTTAACATTCAAGTAAAATATGGCCACAATATGAAGTATGAAATGGTCAGGGCAGCAAGCATAATACATTACATATGCAAGGAACAAATATAGCTCATTTTCAAGCCTAAACTTAGGTCTTGAACTATAGGATGAAGGCCAACAAAAATACCTCAGCACCACCAGCAACATTCATTCTTCCAACTTCTCCACCACAAGCTGTTATGCGTTCAACCCTATGACAAAACTGACCTTCTTAAGGGAGTGAACATTGTCAAGGAAACATTTTTAAGAGAGATATTAAACTCTGTAGGAAACACAAAAGGCATGAGAACATACTCTTCCTCATTGGCGTCCAAACGATGCTCCATTGACAAAAAATAAACTGAACCTTCAGCAGATTCAAGTACGCAGCGTGAGTCACCAACTGATGCCACAGTGACAACCCATCCATCAATTATCACAAATGTTACAGTTGTTCCAGAAACCCTGGCTGAGGAAACAAAATCAGGTATCAGTTTCTCAGAATGAAATTATATGGTGGGTTGGGTTTTCTTTTAGGTGAAGTGTTGAATCTGTGGAGCTACAGGTAATCAAGGTAGGAAAATAGATAGAATCCTTGAAAGTCTGGGAGTCGCTGAGACGGGAAACCAGATCTAAGATTTTCACAATTATCCTCTGTACTATTAATTCAAAAACTAAAAAGTGGCCACACCAATCAAACTTCCAAACATTAACTGTCATTAATAGAGTAAATTCACAATACAAGGCTCATTCTTTGGCTGCTAACATCGGAATAGAACTAAATTCATGAATAATAGAGTTCATATCATTGTCGTCATCAACAACAACATCAATGACAACACTAACTAGTCATTTATTCCAACTATTTTGGGTTGGCAATATGAATATTAACTCGTATTAGACTTTATAAGTGCAATTCTAATTTGACTATAAAATGACAAAATAAATTAAGATGGCATGGAGATATTAAGACAACTTCCAAAATTCATAATTATGCAAGTTGAATCAATTGGCGTTGAAGATATGACAGAGACAACTGAAAATTCAAGTTAATATTATGAAAAGTGGTCTAAAAAACCTATACAGTACAACTGAAATGACATTACATAGAGATCAATGGGAGGTGATCCATTCAGTCAATCACAATTAATTAGTAAAAATGGTCTCTTGTTCTTGTGCAAGTGAAAAGTATTGGGTAATGTATAAAGGAAGAGAAAAAAATTGATTCCTATTCGGCATGTCATGTCTTTTTAAAAGGTCCCACATTATTTCAATTTACATTCTTTACTTTATTCTACCTACTCCTGAACGAATAATCATTTGCATTTTTTTAGAAGTTCCCTATAGGAGATAAATGCTCTTGAAGTTGCCTAGCAATGAAGCCATTGATTAGGCAGTAAAAAACAACATTTAGTTACAATTGAAACTGAAAAAATTGCAGCCAATTAGAAAATCACTAACGTCAGTAGAGGCAAGAGTAACATCAATAGAGTCAAGAGCAATTATAACAGCATAAACATAGTTTGTTATATTCTTGAATGAATTAAAAGGCAAATGCACATCTAGTAAAAACGACAGCATAAAAATTATGTGAAATGATGCAACAAAAATAAACAAAGATTAGAGAAACTAAACTGAAATGATATGACATGATCTAATAATTATGAAATACATAAGATCCAGCAAGCCAATACAAAATTTGCATAGTATTGTACCCATTTCTTTGAAATCTTTATCAGTCTTGATAAATCCTGCAACCAAAGCTCTTGGTAATGCTTGAACCCACTCATTCCTGCTAAATTCTGATGGAATGGAACTTAAGACATTGTTCAAAAGATTCTCTTTGGAGTATATAGCAGCTGCAGAGCCATTATGCCCATCAAAAAGCTGCATGGAGGAAATCAAATGAAGTTAGCAAGCAGAGGTGATCCTACATTTGAAGCACTAGTTAGCTGTGATTAGTAGAGGAGAAAAATGAATGAATCCAACTGATTCTTATTTTTTTTTATTGCAAATTAAGTGAGCTGCGAGCTAATGCAAAAAGGAAGTTGAATAGTTATAATTTAATATGGAAAAACAAAATTACTAATTTGGTCGCTATTTTGCAATAGAGGTGCTTTGTAATATAAAAAATCAATATTCAGAAAATTTTTAAATATTATTAATATCTAAACAAAATACATGAGCAATAACCAAATAGGAACTGGGGAAAGAGAGAGAAAGAAAATATAAAGATAAATTCATACTTCCAAAGCTATGGATAATTCATACAACTAATTAGAAACACAGTTTGATGAGACATTATGTCTCAAGATCTAGAGGATGACATTTCAGGCCATCTTAATGAGAAGCAAGAACTTTGTGATGCAATAATTGCTCTGATAGAATTTAGGTTGTCGAATAATTTATTTTTGGCTATTTGTTACAGAAACTATATCATAGTGGCATACTAGGGTAACAAATTCATGAAAGTCTCTCATAAAATTGATTTTTTTTTTAGAAAAATGGAAAACACAATTAGAATAACAAAATATCTCTTCATTATCTATCTTTTAGTATAATCACTTATATCTAAGATGGTCATGGTAGAAGAATTTTGCCAAAAAAAAAAAAAAAAATCAGATTCCACATAATTGTATGCAATTGCAGTCCCTTCATGACTCAGTCACTAAACCAGAAGGCCAACAACCCCTATGACCAGTGACCTTGTGGATTCACTTTGGCAATTTATGTATCCTTTCTTGCTGTGGATGACACCAATGTCAAATAGCTGTTGTTGAACCACCACCACCGCAGATGTAATTAGTGTTAGGACCTATACACCCGGCTAGAGGGGGGGTGAATAGCCGTTCGACCCCGATCGTCGTCTTCTTTCCTACACGTTAGCGCACAGCGGAAATCTAAACAAAAACTAACACAACAAGAAAGAAGACACCTTCGTTTGTTGACTAGGGTTCGGAGATGACACTCCTACTCCCCGAGTTCTTCAGGCGAACCACTCCTTTAT
>JBBPFP011256758.1:0-10443 GCA_037974795.1 Kaempferia galanga
GTCAATCACCCCCAACTACATTCCATCAAAGCGCCAAACAGCTGACATCCTAACCAAGATCTTGTTCATACCTAATCTAAGTGAGATGAACACGATCCTTGGGTTGCAAAACATCTACTTCCTAGATTGAGGGGGAGTGTGGAAAATCAATCTTGGCAGTTTTATTACAGATTTATTATTTATTGTAGATTTGATTTGCTGTAATTAATTAGGAGATTTTGATTCTTTAAGTAGGAGTGTGTGACTTGTATACATAGGATACATGGATATTGAAAGAATGTGAAACATTTTCTTGAAAACTTTCAATAAACATCCAAGAGGTGGGAATTCTGTGAGACTTTGTAACTCAGCCTCTAACCAGTCTTTATTAATAAGCACTCAATCCAATTTGCTACATATATTATCATTTTTCCATGTGTATTTGCAACATGTATACGATAAATCCTCTAATCCAGCAAGGCTCACAAAATTATAAAAATTCACAATGCAATGCTGAGTAACCGGTAACCCTCCAAACTTGTCCTCAGTCGTTAAGTAGGAATTAAAATCCCGAACGACCAACCATGACATTCCCATATCTTCAAATGTGATGAAGCCTTTCCCACAACACCTTGCACCACACACCATGGTAATCTAACCATAGATAAACGTGATCGCAACGAGCTTACGAGACGTTTTGCAATGGACCTGATAATGAACGAATTGCTCATGCCACACCATCTCCTCCAAATCGCGGTGAGTCACTCCAAATTAGTAGTATACAGCTTCTACTCCCTTGGTTGTCTTGTTGTTTCACTTGTAGACGTTGGAATCGGCGTAACTTCAACTTTTGATATCTGTCATCCAATAGTTTTGTCTCCAACACACCCAATATACATAACTTCGCACTTCGAAAGAGAGACTTCACACCATTTTGCTTGAGGCTTTTGTTAAGGCCTCAAATGTTCCAAGAACCGATCTTCATGCGGCCTGAAACAGCTTAAGCTGTCAAGAGGTATGTGTATGCTGCAACCCTCTATTTGTACTACCCGATGCGATGAGCAGCCCTCGGTCTCTCATCCTCCCTTACTTTAACTTGTGTCGCTAGGGCCTTTACTTTGCTGTGAGTAACTGGAAGATATGTTTTCCGAGTTCCCTTAGGAACAGGGGTCAGTAACATTTTCTAGCAGCCTATTTCGTTGCACCATTGGAATCTCGTTTTGTCTTCTGTAGCTTCTCCTCCGATAGTGGACTCCCATTTCCTGTTGTCCCCTTGCAAAGGTCGATCATTATCCTCTATGAGAACCTCCTTACGCTTTTGAACAACCATATGAGAAGCAACTCCCACACTATCTCTACAGCCGGTTGTCCATGAACTTGACTCACTGGCTTTGGTACTGCCGGAACTGGATGATGAGTGTTCATTGGATTTTCTGCAGCAATTAACACCTTTGCATTCTCAAGTATCATATGGCACATCGAATCATCATCCCTCTGTACAATACTCTCCTTGCCTACCAATATATTTGGTTTCTGATGATGGACAGCAAGCTCCTTTCCTAGTGGAGACCTAGATTGTTCAACAAAATCATTAGGTCCTTGTACCAGTGCTTGTCTACTCAAACTTTCTGTCCAATGTGGATGTTGCTAGCTTGTTATCACAATCCCCGAATGTTGAATTACTTCTATAGTAACATGTGATGCCGATTGGATTTCAGTCCCAACTTCGCATTGATTTTGGTAATGTCCCATGTGATGGCAGTTTAAACAAAATTTGATTTTGGATTCAAAGAAAAGGGGAAGTTCTACCTCCATTTCTCCAGCGAGGATTGTAAGCTTTCTTCCTAGACGTTGACAAAATTTCAAAGAACCAATTCTAAGATACCTTAACTTCCAAGGGATACCTCCTTTCCTCACGTGAGAAGATCTCACTCAGAGAAGATGTGGTACAAGGAATCTAATGACGAACCCACCCTCTTGATTAGAACCCAAATGATACGAGCCCTTTTACCATCCAGATCTCTGGGATGGTTTGCTGTCGCCTTCTCCCTAGAGAGAAGGGAGAGTTTCTCTCTCTAAATGTGACAGCCTCCCTTAAGCTTCTCCTTAGATTGAGTTCAGTGCATGAATATAGCTCTAGATCAGACCTAGCCGTTTCCTTATATTTAATATTTTCAGATAAATGATCAACTAATTTAATTAATCATTTTGTGTTTAAAAATTTAATATTCTAATCTTCTAGTCATAGTATCCCTAAACACAAGTTTCCCCATTAAGTTAGCATTATATATTATTTTATTATAACTTGAATTTAGTACTTTAACTGAAATAAATAAATATAGTGTGAAGTGGACAATCAAAAGTTCTAGAATTACACTTTTTAACACCTTATTGATAGTGGACATTTCTTCATAGAAGAATAGCAAATTGTAAATTGGAGAGGTCAAGATAATACTACTCAACTCAGAAACTACAAATGTGTTTTGGGCTCATTTATGATGAAATTTTGTGATGAAAAAATCAACATTAACTGAAATTACTTAAATTATGCTTGTTTTGTTTTTCCAACTCATTAAAAACCTAAACTCCCATGACAGGTTTTGAATCCTTCTTACTATGGATTGGAAGATACTGACGCCGATACTTTGAATTCTTTTCTCTCAAGGTATCCATCAATAGCTAAATGTCACAATCTTATTTTCCATTTTGTGGCGTTCAACTTGTTTATAACTTTATCCCACAGCTTAGTATTAAATACATTTGAAGTTCTTGAGGATAGTGGTTGCATCAAGATAAATGAAAATTCGGTGGAGCCTTTGATGTTGGGTTCCATTGCATCTCAATATTATCTAAGCTACAGAACAGTTTCTATGTTTGGAGCAAACATAGGCCCTGATACTTCACTTGAAGTAAGGAAACTATTACATGATCTTATTTACGTTTTCCTTGTCATTGGAGAAATTTTAATATTTACCTGCTACTGACAAAAAATTCTAGACATTTCTGGGTATTCTTTCTGCAGCATCTGAATTTGATGAGCTTCCTGTACGTCATAATGAGGTCTGCCCTGCATCTTCATCACTCTGTTTTAGTAGATCTTCATCTAGAAATTTGTGTTATTCTTTCCCCCAGCTAGTTTCTTTTGTTGAATAGATACATAAAATGTGAAATAATCTGACACATCAGTCTTGAACTATTGTCGCTTTGAACCACTCTTAATTTCCAATTTATGCATTGGTGTGCTAGACAAAGGGCACTCATCCGTACCTTCAAGCATTTATCACGTTTTTTCTTTAGGGTTTACCTGTTGGATGCTAAGATGCTTACAATGATTCTTCATTCTTGCATAGTATGCTAGTTGAAAAAAGAATTAAGATCAATGGTTGTGATAGCATATCTCTCATGGCTTGGTTTAAATTTTGGCAAGGCTTGAAGCTGAGAATTAATTTAGTTCCAAAAATATAAAATAAGATACTCCAAGAATAATCAAAAGACAATAAATTTGAAGTTAATAATCTTTGAGAATATTATTAGAAATATGTCACTGTTTATTAAAATGATAATGGTTAGTTGTTTTTTTCATTGAAATTATCTTCTTTGGGTGAAGGCTACTATTTGCATTGCATCACAAGAAGCCTGTATGCACTTGCAATCTCTTTCATTTGAGTATGATTAAGTAACATTGCCATGGATTCAATTGCCAAGCTATTTGTGTCGCTATAGGTTGGTAAACGAGACACTTCAGCAACAACTCCAACACTGGAGCAGTAGTTAACAGTGGAAAGAAAGAGGGAGAGAGAGAAGAGAGGCCGAGAAAGATAAGTCACCAAGAAACACAGAGGAGAAAGTGGGGGAGAAGAGAGACTAACGAAGTGAAGGAGAGGGAGACGGATATTGAAGGGAAGAAGATTACTTTAGCGAGAGAGAATTGGCGATGAGTGCTGCAAGGGCGACAGACAACAAGAGGAGGACGTTGTAGATGAGAGAGAGATTGGGGTAGAGGAGAGAAATCAGCATTGAGAGTAGGGAAGAAGCTTAGGGAATCTAATATAATTCTTAACCTCCGAAAAATAACTCTATCCCAATTAAATACAATTGAACTAAGATTACATAATTTTGAATTATTTTAGTATATCCAAGAGGCCTTTTTATGCTTTTTCAAATAACATACATGGAACAAAGGGATATTGAATGATCAAAGTTTTTATTAAATACTTACCAAAAAATTTCAAATACAACTATATAAACCTATAATAATATACATTCATTTCTAACAGAAAATAAAAGTCTCTCACACCTTCAAATGTAAAATTTCTCCAAGGTTGCAAATTTCAAAATCAAAGTAGGAGTCTCATTTTCTTTTTGCTCATTCCATCGTTCTATCTGCAAAATTATTTGTGCAAATCAAACGAAAGAAGTTTATAGCTTACAAGTCTCCAAAGTTAATTTTTTTTAAAAAAAATCACTCTAAAAATAGTGGTGATTTAATTATCTAATTAATGAACAAATGTAAGCAAGCATTATGTATTAGCAATCTAATATATTAAAAAGTCAATCAAAAGTTGTGACTAATATTAAGTAAAGTTAATCATGTTATTATTAGTAATTCAATTAAATTAGTATAAAAAATGTACTAACACAGTATGATACGATACCAAAATTGTATTATTCCGACTAGACTCAAACTCTAGCACGATTCAATATTTTAAACCTTAAACCACATGTGGTCAACAGAAAATTGTGACTAGATTAAGACGAACTATTCACATTAAGATGAATACTTCCTAGGTAATTTTGGAACGTCCATGTTGAATGTGTAAATTTTCTTTTAAGCAAACAATTTTTTTGTCAATAAAAAGTTTCTTAGTCGCACTGTGCCTAAAATTTAACTTTCCAACATGGCCCTAATATGCACTGCTCATTCCTTTTCATTGGAATATCCGATAATTGATTTCTTTTGATGGAAAAATATCAAGCCTATTCTAATTAACCATGGGTAGTGAAGATAGTGTCCGGTCCTCGATAACTTTATCCTTTTGATTTTTTTGATAAATGTTGTGGTTTTATATTTTCCTACAAATTTCCACTAAGTTAGTGTGTACTTAATGTATTGTCATCTTTTCTATTGGTTTTAACACTTCCATTTGGGTTGCCATTTAATTTCCTTGTGTGGATGTTGAAATTGTCATGTACAATGTGTTTGCACTCTGCAACTCCATTCTCCTTCATGGTCACCATTAAAAAGATGCAGACACTCTTAACATAGGTACAAGGTTACAAAAAGTTTTTTGTAAGAGTGACTCCATTGGAGGTATTCATCAAAGTGACACTTTTTCATTTCTCTTTGTATGAATTCTTAAAATAAATTACAATTTCTTAGAATGGCAACACTGTGGGATGAAGCAAATAGGTGCAACAATCTATTAGCTAGTTTAGTTGATTACTCACCACTCGCATTTGGTAAATTATTTCAATCATTTTAAATAAATGATTACACATTGAGTTATTAAGGATAAAGGTATATAGATTGATCCTTTTCCTAATAGATTAAGCCAAAGATTGAGGTGTCTAGCTGTGCCAATCGACACAAGTGAAATTTATAGTTCCATCCGTTAATCGACATCAACATGCTTTAGCACCAATATTGGAGGTATAATTGGCGACAACAATAGAGAGTAGAATACCTTTGAGAAAGACACATGGCAGGTGTGATAGCAGTCGACGGGTTGAGATGGATCTGGCGAAGAGGGACCACGGCGAGGGGGAGATGAGTATATGAGTATGTGAGTATGTGGAGATAGAAGTTTACTAGCATCTAGAGAATGCTTTTTCTTTCTATTTCCATGCAAGCTCAGTATGTATTCATTAATTGTTTGTGGCCTTAGTATTGAGTTGTACACACAAGTATGTCACAACTTTGCTACTGGTCTTGTGCTTGGGTAATTTACACGTCTGTTGATTTTTGGTGTCATGATTAGGTCATATCCATGTAATCACAGCAACATTTCATCCATCTTCATGTTCTACGGATCTGAGTATTTGACTTTTCTACTCTTACTACAATTCTAGGAAAATCACAATAAAGCACTATCTGAAAAGGTTCCTTGCATGGTGGATGAGCGGCGCTTGGATGATCCACATGTCAAAGCAAATTTACTCTTCCAGGTTAGTGGAATATTTGGTTAGCAAATTTAATCTTATATAGGCACTCTATGATTTAATTATTAGCTTGTATTTGTTTTCTCTTGCTGCATGCAGGCACATTTCTCTCGTATTGAATTGCCAATCACTGACTACGTTACAGACTTAAAATCTGTTCTTGACCAGAGTATACGTATCATCCAAGCAATGATAGATATATCTGCTAATAGTGGATGGCTTTCAAGCACAATGACTTGTATGCATCTTCTACAAATGATTATGCAGGTAGAATTTCTATTTTTCCATCAATTAATACCTTGATATTCACTCAAATTTTGTAAGACACATAGCAAATAACAGGAGTAGTTTCATAGCCTGAAATTTTATGCTGATGTATCTAGCATTGCATTTTCCCATAAGTTTAATTGATATCGTTCTTATAAGCCCAGAGGTTCTTAAGTCTGTGACAAGGGAAAATATTATTATTCAAATTTGAGGTGTTAGAGTGCTATGCACCGTATATATGCTAGCAATAAATTTATATATATATAAAATCCTGCAATGTACAAATGCCAGTATTCTATTATCTGCCCTAGCATTCCCTATAATTGTCTATCATAGAATTAATTATAAAGTTGATGTTTGAACTTGGTAATGGAATGTTATAGTGCCACAACATTTGTGTATTCTTCCATTTAGTAGGAGATACCCCACCTAATAACAATTTGTTAGAAAATATCCAAATCCGAATGACAACAAATACTAGTAGATACCATTTTGCAAAGTATATATATTATTACTTTCTAAGTGGCAGGGGAAATTTACAAATGTAAACAAAACCATCTTGTATAAGAAAGGTGCTAAATAAAAGTAACCTTTTCACTAAAAGAAAGTACAACAAGATGTACAATAACAAAATGTTAAACAGAAAAAATGATAAGTAAAACATGTACCTGAAACCTAAATTGAGTTTTCAACACACTGGAAAAAGTACAACAATATGTACAATGACAAAATGTTAAACAAAAAGAACAATAAGCAAAACATGAAGAGTGAAACCTAAACTGAATGTTCAACATGTCAGAGAGTCTCTTAACTAAAACTTGAAAATTCTGAAATTGGAGGTAGAAAAAAATGCAAAGGAGCCACAAATTGCTAAGTAGGGAAGTAAGAAAGATGTACAAGAATTGTAATCTTAATTAGAAATTCAAAAATCCAAATGAACAATATAGATTTTTCAGCTTTAACGCTCCATTTGAGCATCTAGTTAAGTATTACTTATTAATTATGGTGCATATATTTTTATGTACCTTAGTTATCTCACATTTGTTTACAACAAGTAAATCAATGTAGCAGCATATGTAAAAATGAATATTGATTTTACGTGTCCATGCTACGGGTATTCAGGAGCTATAAAATGTCCAGGTTTAAGATTTCCATATCTTAGTGTTTATTTCAGTGTTTGTAATATTCATTTACCCTCTTTAGAGTTTTTACATTCAAGTGTTATGCCACTTTGAGTTTGCACATTATATTGTAATTTTCACATAATATTGTTAGTTTGAGTAACTAACGTATATCATGAACCCATTTCATGAGTTAAGCATCCTTTAATCCTCTTCTTAAAAACATTTGTGGCATGTTATTATACCATATTTTTATACTCTTATTTTAATTTATGCACAAGGATTTATCAAAAAGTGTATTTATCCTCCTTAAATATGTATTGGAGGAAGACCAGAAGTCTATGAGGTCCGTGTGTGCATTTTGAAGGATTATATACATATATTCATACAGAGTCTAATGACGTAAAATGATCTATATAGCCAACTCCACCTAGTGGGATAAAACTTGGTTATGGTTGTTGTATATATAAATATACATACAAGAACCAATTAGAAAGGCTCAAGATGATACTAAACATGACAATAAATTTAGGGATCTACTAATAATCAAGACCATTGGGTCTTGATCTGCGTACTATATCACGACTCAAATTAAAGTAAAATACAATAACTATAAGAAAAGAACTCTTACACTCCCTTCTACAAAGAAATACATCGATACTAAAACCAAAACAACCATAAGATAGGCATATAAAAAAATCAACTACTTACCTAATTACTTCCCAACTGAGGGGAAAGAGGGTATGGTGAAGAGTAACAACTTGGATTTCTGGTATGAACTATCATTAGCCATTGGATGTAGATGTAGCATGGACAATCATTGAACAATATAACTAACGGAAATCTACAACTCACTCTCACCACAATAAAATGGAACATAGTTTGATATGCAAATGAATCCAAATTGGAATCAAAGAACAATGTCTAACACTGAAATCAACCCAAAGAAGAAGGCAATTCACAACTTGATAAGATAGGGAATCACACACAAACAGATGAGTCCAAGATTCACTTACACAATCTAAACAAAGCCGTCTGTTCTCTGATCCGGAAGATTGGATTTGCTTGCTCAATTTGGAATAAAAAGTGGAGAGCCCCAGCCTCTATGTTGTTATGAAGGAGGAACGGTTGATCACCAATGCCTGCAAGAGGGGAGACTAGCGGGGTCACAAAATCAGGGTGCCGCAAAGGGAAGGATGGACACTAGAAGGGAAAAGGGCTGGTGCTCGCTAATGGTTTCCTGCTCTGGCTTGGCGATGCGACACCAGGAGGGAGCATGTGAGAGATAAAGAAACAGGAAGAAGGGAAAGACAAAAAAAAAAAAAAAAAATCTACTAAATCCAACCATATATGATAGGATCATTCTATCTAAAGAATAAATTTGGTTCAGCCCTAAATGTTGTAAATTGACCAAATTATGTTTAAATTGAGTTCAATTTGAATTTATTTGAACCTAATCGCCATGTCTATCCGATGAGCTCCCAACTCACTCTAATCTAACGTTAAATGGACCCTCAAAAATATTTATTTGGTTCAGCTCCAATTAGTTGTTAAAATTTGAAATTAAATTGTGAAGAAAATAAATTAAATGTGATATAATTTAATAAATGAAAATTTAGCATGAATATATTTTTTTCACTTGTCAAAATAAGGGTGTTAGTGGTGTAGATATTTGCTTAGTCAAAATCCATTTAGGCAGCCACTAAGTGGCCCAAGCAGGGGTGTACAAGATCATGATTCTATTATTTATTATAATGGGAATTATCAATGTGTACAAGTTAATAACCATATACAAATTTATGTTTCAGAGTTTACAATATCCACTCTTAATCAATCTTCCTTTATTTTATTTTTATTTATTTAATTTTTTGCTTCTTAGGATGGTTTTGTTAGCTCCATGCAGCTAAAACCCAAATATCCTGAATTCATTGGCTGTGGTCTGTTATGATTGTGTCATTAAGGCAAAGCTTGTTGTTACTGTCTCTCTCCCCTATAATTTTTCTTCTTCATGTCTGTTTCTGCAATATTTTGTGTATGGTTGTTCCAATAATGTACCGATGGAAAGGATCTAATTTCTTACCCATTTAATTCAGGGCTTGTGGTATGGTAATGAATCATCATTGTGGATGTTGCCATGTATGAATAAGGATCTTCTAAGTCACCTGAACGACATTGGCATCTCTTCATTGCAAGGCCTGTTGGAACTTCCTAAAGAAAAGTTCAATCAAAAGCTTCAAAAGTTTGCTGCTGACTTGTATAAGGTGAGTTTTTCATGTATAATATTTATGGCTGTTTTAGAATTCAACCTCTATCATTCTTAATTTTTTTATACTATTTGATTTTGAATCTCATTTTCATTTGTCACTTCACAACATACTTGGGAGTTGGGGTGGGCTAAAAGCCGGCATATCCAACCCAAGCCAAAAATCATGGTCTAGGGTTAGATGCTAGATATCGGGGATCTCAAGGTCAATATAGTTTTTGGATTTTTGTAAATAGCCTAAAAATACCCAACATGAACCGGTTTCCATAGATAATATTAGGTAATGTTATATATGTAGGGATCTTGAGCGCAAAAACAACATAAGTGCAGCATAAAAACATCAAGATCTCTATCCAGTAGATCTATGTGAAGGAAACCGTATACTAGTTGAATCGAAAGTTTTACCTTTGTTGCGTAAACACAAACTCTCGACAGCAACATTGTCCTCGGTGGATCTCGGCTTGATCAAGTGTTCGCGCCTCTTTCAATATCCACACGAACACGCTCTGTCCGTCTCACGAACTCACAAACTTGGAGAAGAACCACCTAAGGTTGTGCTAGCAACCTTCTAAGGGGTTTCGGCTAAGGAGGAAGGAGGAAGAAGGAGAAGACAAGGAAGAATACTTGTCACCAAATGAATCAAATCCACTTTTG
>JBBPFP011256866.1:0-10443 GCA_037974795.1 Kaempferia galanga
TTGTCGCACCAACTTATCCTTTGTAAAATTCTCGGTGTGAATGATTTGCAGCAACTTTTTCTAGATTTTAAGCCTTCTTTAACTAGGTAGCATTAGGAAGGACAGTAATTCAGATAGTATAGTGTTCAAAGTACAGCAATCCGCATAGTAAACATAATAGTATTCTTATGAACCAGGATTCAGACCCTTTCGATCTAGGACTAGAAGTATTTTCTAAGGATTTAAGTCTACTCGTGTGTCTATGTACCTCATACTTAAGGAAATACATATTTCAACAGATGGAATAGACGAAATCCTATGTTTCAAGAGTAATCATGAGGTACAACATACGGTCAGACAACATATATCCACAACGATGTCCATATTTTTGAGACAAGACATGACATTTCTCATAATTGCATTGGCATCTAAATCAAGTTGCTACTCGTTGGACTGAAAGCCAAAAATGTGCTTCAAATTCACAATCTGTTGCTCTGCTGATTACAGAATAGGCAATTGGATTATCAGATGTGGCCTTCCTAGTGGATCCATAAGCTAGACGCATCCAATGCATAAGAACCGTAAAGTTTGAATATGTACCTAGTTTCATTATTTTGAGCTCGAGCCAACATTTTCCCTGCCACATTGAATTTCCAATTGTGAGGCTAACCAAAAAGTCACTGATCTTAGTTGGCTCCTACCAGGTCATTAGTCATCAATCATCGGTCCACAGTAGGGTAGGGTCGATATGTTAATGATGCAGCAGATTAATTCCTATTGGGAATTCATTAAACAGTAAGTAAACATAATGCTCTTCATCGAGATTACGAGTTCTATGACTAAAACAATCTTAGAAATGTTTATTGAAATTTACTTGCAAAGAACTATGTCAATGATTACAAAGACCTAACTGACCAATATTAAATATGCAAACAGAAGGGCATTAAATAAGAGAATACCAGAAATTTTGAGAAGAATATAGATAATAGTTCTAAAATAGTCAAAACTCACGCAGGTTGTTGAGTATCAGCCATACTGTATGTATTCGTTAAAGCCACAAGCACGACACCAGCAACAGCCAACTGTAGGCCAATCCCATTTCTGACCTCTTCAAAGCCAATGTCCTAGGAGAGAGCAATACGGAGCTCAGCATTTTATATATGTAGGATTGATGATTTTTCATCGGTGAACATTGCTTAAACCAGACCTTTAAAGTGATGAAAAATAAGCTGAAAGATAGAAGGGCTGAGAGTAGACAATAAGAACAGGTTGTTCCAGCAAACTTTGTGCCTAGAATATAAAGAAAATAGGCACTCGCTGTTGCCATTGAAGTGGTGGTCAAAAGCAAAATGAAGCGAGTATCATTTTCACCTAGTCCGGAAATTAAATTCTTTCCAGACTGTTGCCAGGAAAGCAATGCAACTGATCCATATGCCAACATGCCAAGCAAGGGAAGAGGCAAACCTGGCATATGAAAAAAAGGAAGAAATAGTGAATTCTAGTCGAAACAAGTAGAACAGCAAAAATGTTTAGAAATAACTCAAAAGTAGTTTCTGAACAGAAACAAAAAAATGTTATTTCAGTTATGATAACCTAAAGACATAGTGGCAGATCAAAATAGGATTGAGCATGCATAATCCAGTCCTCCAATTTCATCTGGTTTTTGCCTTTGATCAAACACTACAAGTAGAAAACGTTGAACGAGCAACCAAAAAATGCAGGCGAATTTATCAGCAAAAAAAAAACATACCGAAAATGAAGGAGTAATCACTGTTGAGAACACCTCCGCAGCTTCCGCCTCCGACAGGACAGAAGGCCTCGCCGCCTGTGAACTTCACGTAGGTGAGATACGCGGTCTCCAGAAACCCTAAGGCCCCAAGTCCAGCTCTCAAAATGCTCGTCGGAACGCCCAAATCAGAAGGCTTCGGCGGAGGCTCAGGATCCCCCTGAGGGGAAATCTCCGCCCGGAACCTAACCTGCCCCGGCATTCCCGATCTCTGCATCGTGGTCAGCGCGCACAGAATCAAATTGTGAAGCTCCCGGCTTGGTGGATGGAATAGTCAAGGAGAAAGGACGTAGAGATACCTGGAGGCGCGTCGAGAAGCGTCCTGCGGGGCGGCTGAGCGGCAGGCGGAAGACGCCGAGGGCGGCGGATGTACTCGCCATCGGAATCGTTCCGATGCGGAAACCTCAGTAATCTCTTACCGGTGGCCGTGGACTCTCCGCTTTTTCTGAAATTCTCCTTGTACTTCTGAAAATTAAAATTGCCTCCTTTATTTTTATAATCGTAAAAAAATATTTTATTTTTTTTTAAAAAAATATATATATATATATATCAACGGGACGCTTAATAGCTCAAATAATTTTGTAGTCATTTTAATTAAATTTATTTTAACATATTTAAATTTATTAAATAATTATTTATTGAAAAGAATAAAACGGCAAACACAAAAAGTGATAAAAATAGGAAAAGAATAAATCCACATTAATTTATTATTGAGAGCAAGTAAATTTTTTTTTACTAAAAAAAGGATTCCAATCATTTTATCAAATTGGTGTCCGGTTCACTAGATCAAACAAATCTGAGGCGAAAGCGGCGAGAAGGCCACGTCACTAGTTTTTCCCAATTTCTTGGAAGCGGTAGATTCGATGTCGTTTCTCGGCCACCAATAAATACCCCCTTAACCACAGACATAATTTCACATGCCAATTAATTAATTAATTAATTAATTAATTAATTATTCGATTGATTAATCCTCGCCCGGGTTAATTCGATGTTGAAGCGAGAGATGATGAACGGCGGCCACCTTCACCGGTGCGCCGGCACGGTAGAGTATGGGACCCTGCTGGTGTGCCCCACCCCGCCCTTGCGCTGCGGCGAAGGAGTTCCTGTTTCACAGGTTTTTAGCTTCAGAATTTTTAAGTTTTTATCCTTTTATTTTGATGTATAAACACCACTGCTGGTTTGTCGAATGTTGATTCTGCAAAATGAAATTGACTATATACATTAGCTCGATTCTTTATTATATGATCCTCTATTCAAATTAAGTCTTTTCGATTTTTTATTTTTTTTTTGGATGAGGTATTTATTTGTCATAACTTAATTGGAATATGTATTGAATGCTTAACTTCATGTTCATATTATCTTAATATTTTTTTAATTTTCTTTCAATAAGTATAATTTTTTTAATGTTATTTATCCGGTATATATGTCACAACTATTTTAACATCTTTATTTTATTTTATTTTTTGCTTGGGTACTCGCTTCATAACAAAGTTGATTTAATCACCAATTTATTAAAATTCACTTTAAACTAGATAATATTATTTATAAACTTTGTTTAATCTTATAAAAAATTGTAGACCTACTTCGGGTAATCTACACAGGCTGTGGTCTACGAGAGATCACCCTGATCCCAGATTACCTTCCACTATTTCTCACTGTTTTTTTTTTTTTCTGATAGTAAATCAAAGGCTTTTACTTCTTACCGTCTTTGGGCCCTCGGGCTACCGCCCGGATAACTGTTAACCTAGCTCTGTTATTACTTATAAATAAATATTTATCAAATTAAATATCAAACTTATCAAAAAAAATGTTTTAATCATCCACAGCCCTAACAACGCAAGCCACCAAGGAAGTGGAGCCTCGGACACGAAAGCACAAAAGGTACACATAAAATTGAAAATTTCAATTTGGGTTCTCATTTTTTTCACTAGTGAAGGATTAGAATTAAACATGATTTTAATTACCTACTATTTCAACTATGATTAGGGTGATCCCGTGGGAGAATCCAATGGCACAGGGTGTACACCTTCTTGCTGCTGTGGATCTCCTCCGAGAAGATTGGAGAATCCATTGATTCACGATGCCCAATTTGTCAAGCAAGGGGAGAGGCTTTCACCATGGATCTTCTCTAAATTGTCCAATTAATTTTATTATTTTTGATCATTAATATTAATTTCACATTTTAATTAATGTATCATTATGTTGTATTTTTTATGTATATATTTTAATCGGACAATAAAAAATTTTGACCGTTTGTTTATTCAAAACATGCCGCGTCAGCGTATCAGGATTTTTTATGGTCCTTCGTATCAAATTAGGGCCGGTTTTGTGTCACACTGATGTATGGTTAATTGATCCAGTGTTCTGATTCACACTGATGCATATTATCCACCATCCATTTTAATAGTTTGTCCCAACGTTCCTTTCACCTCATCAGGGCTGGTTAATGCTTACAGCATTTTAATAATCTTGGTAGGGATACTTCCATCTTTATCAACAAGCTACCTTTTGTTCTTTTATTCTAGAGGCCGGTGATTGGAGTATTAGCTTTGTACTCATTTGCAGCTTGCTTATTTTTATGATTAAGGCGCTTAGCAACAAATTTATGTTGCTGAGATTCTTCTACCCAATTCAACAAGTTATCTTTTTCCGTAGGGACTAGTGATTGGAGTATTACCTATATTAATTAATTCAATCACTTCCCAGCCTATTTTGTGATTAAGGCTCTTGGCAAAATTTTCTTGCCCTCATTTTGTTGATTATATATTTGGGCTTGAGTAGTTGGTATGGGATTGACGTCTGCCCCATTGATCATCCATATGTACTCTGGGATGAGTCCGTCCCTACATTCAATCATCATCCGTTTCACTTTGTCAGCAAAATTTATTTCTTTTTTCTTTTGCTGATCATTAAAGATGCAACATTTATTTGAATAGTTCATCATAATATCTTAAATCGTGTAGGAAAAGATTTTGTTTTGTTTTCAAGATTTTGGAACGGTTCTTGTTAGTCATCAGTCATTACCATGTGCTAGAGGTTCAAAGTGATGTGAGTTTCCTTTTCTCACATTGTGCTGGAAGTTCATACATTTGTTGATACTTGTCTCTGCAAGTTTTGCAAGAAAGAGCTCTATCCTATCTCTTGAACAAGTAGGATCTTGTCTCGGCTGCTTGATCTCGTTCAGACAAGATTATGTCTTGCCGGACAGGTAGAGTTCTTTTGCAGAAAACTGACGCCATTCAGCAAAACAGGGCTCATGAAGGTAGTGCGGATCCTCTGGTCCGCACCTGCGTGGACCGCTCCTGGTCTGCGTAGTGCGGACCAGAGGATTCGCATTCTCATGAAGGTAACATACAAACTCAATCTCATCACCATCCATTCAACACTGTGCATAAATAAAATGTTGGCTTTCTAGAAGTGAGATGAAACTAACTGTATATGAAACCACAAAAAATCATCGAAAGTTTATTTAGTCTAGAAAATAATGAAAAGGCACAGCTATTTCTTTCCACTGATCATTGGTTGTTGGGATCTGACACTTGTTTTAGTTCCACCAGTGAAACTTCTCAAATCTATCAAATCCTCAAACAATCTGTTAGGAAGAACATATGATGGTGAGCTGTTCGTGTTCGTGGGTATTTCTTTGACAAAAACACTGGCTGCGGCAGTAGAACCATTTGAAGTGGACCCAAAGGAGTTCTGCTGCTCCAGAGGCCTAGAAGAATAAGCAGACATATTAACGGCTCGAGGAGAGCTAACATGTGCTGCAGTCCATGATGAGGAATACTGAGGCATCTGAGGCTGCATTGTTGGTGCAGGAAGTGCCTGCTGGGCCCAGGGTGCGATGTAACTATTATAGGGAGCATATCCTTGGTTAGCAGTTGGAGTGGAGGAAGAGTTGTATGAGTTGCCCAGATCAGTTGCAGTTGCAGTTCCATTTTGTTCACTTGAAGCTGATGGAGGTGTTGCTGGTGTGCCAGTTGAAGAAGGGAAGGTTGACAAAGTGATGCTTAGGAGGTCAATCATGTCTTGCTCTTCCTTTCGGGCCTTAACAGGAGGCGGTGGATCGAGTGGGTAGTCAATTGGAACCAATGCATTGCTCATAGTAGATGATGAAGTGCTCGATTCAGTCATAATGGTAATATCACTCCTGTTGGATGTGAGAGAGTCCGAACTGCTGACTGATGCACTACTCCCTGACGTAAGCGGCTTACATTTCGAGTTCCTGCAGTAGCAAAAAACAGAGAATGACCATAAAACACAGAGAATCAAATGTAACTGTACAATCCTAGACCTGTGAGCTAATTGATCAAAGTCATCCTCAAATTCGTCGTCTTCAATTGGATTGCTTGTGATCAGGGGCGGCTCCATAGGCTTCTTAGACTGTGGAAGTGGTTTCGATACTTCAGGAGGCAGCAGGGTTCCAGCAGCTATGGCATCGTGTCTTGCAAGCAAACCTTGCAACTCATCATTCAGTTCCAGACCTTCCCCTAGCAGCTTTTCATCCCTGCATTTGTACCAACGCAATTCTTAGTTCAAACTGAAAATTTCAAAAACCTACACCATTTGCTATCACCAAATTGGATTACGAATATTATTTAGAGGATTACTAGAACAAACTGTGCTCTACTTGTTCTTCTCAATGTCATAGAACCATGGAGAAAACTACTTACCCGGTAGACCCGATCAACTCCATGAGTTTTTTTTGGTTAGAGCGGCATTGATTCACTAGCTCAACAATCAATTCATCATTCACAGCCTGCTAAAACATGCAATTTTAGGTATTAAAGCAAGAAGAGGATTTAAGATTCTCCTATTATAAGAACAGTAAGTGATGTTCGAACGGAGAATATTAAGGCAACAACTAACACCCACCCCACGATCATTTGGGTTCACAGCCTGTAACATTTCCCGTAATAACTCTAGTGCATCCTGGATGCGTCTGAAGTCGGAGAAACTAAAGATAAGAAAATAAGAAACAAGAGAATCAGTATCAGAAGTTGCCCTGAAATATTTGCAGCCAGACACACACCTTAGGTTTCCCATGTCAGACGTCATTGCCGCATCGAATCCTACAGAAGGGGCACTTGGTACTCCGTAGCCTGATTGGGGAAATGCTGATGTTAATTCAGATTGTGCGATAGGCGGAGTGAATATTGGCGGAGCATTTGCTGTTCTCTGTGGGAAAGCTATTCCAGAGCTCTGCAACATAGACATCATACCAATATTGAATCTTGCCAAGGACATGAAGTTGTTTCCTATAAGTAGGCTAACAGGATGACAATCAAAATAGCTACGCGTGGCAACAGTCTGGAAACAGGTAACATGACCAGAGCTTCATCATCAAGCAATGCTTTATCTTGACTATTTAAGGTCCTTAAATCTGCAAAATGTATCACTGGAAATGTTTAAATTAACTAAATTATTTTTACCGATAAATGTTTTTCTTTATTCTCCTTCTACCTCTTATATTACTCTAATAGATTGAGATGTTCCACTAATAAAGCATATCACAAGCTATGCTCATCTAGACTATTTAGGACAGCTGCATGATCCTTAACTCTGCAAATATATCACTGGTAATAATGAAATTAGCTAAATTATGTTTCTGCTAATATTCTCTCCGTTCTCCCTTGTAAATATAAACCATATCATCTGTGGAATACATCCTCATATCACAACGTTTCAATTGGCATATAATTGTATCATGTAAACATAAATGAAAAGGTAAAAAAAATCAAGTTGTCAATGTTTGCATTCAGCAAAAGCAAACGGGTATTACAAAGAACCGAGGATTGAGATCTAAGGAACAAAATTATTTTTTCTACAACCTTAGTATTACAAGTAGTCACGACTCGTACCTTCAATTCAATGTATGCCAAATAATACTGATGATACTTGCCACCAGGCCCGCCAAATGCTTCTTGCCAAGAGTCCAGAAGTATCAAAATTTTATCCCTTACTTGCATGTCTGTCTGAGTAGCATCCAAGGTATCAAGTGCAGTTAAAATGATTCAAGTATGATGTGAAATAGATAGCTAAGAGACATACAAGATTATCCAGAGTTAACTATGGCAAGACTAAGTACGAGATATACACTAAATTATTTCAAAACTACAAGTGGGACAATGAAAGTTCTCATTCTGAAAATGAGTTGGAGAAAATTATCTAAAATAAACATTTTTCTTTTAAAAGTTATTTCAACAATCAGTTTATTTGTCTTAAAATATATTGGGAATAGGATTTCTTATAACTAGCATAAGCTTATTTTATATAAATATAAGTAGAAAAAACATTTTGACCTGAAAGACGAGCCATCGAGCTTGTTCATTTACACATATGAAACCCCACACAAATCCAAAATCTTTTTACAAGTTTTCTATTCTAGTAAATATCTAGATATTTCTAAATTATGGGGTGTACATTCAAGGTACAAAACTATGAATCTTTGATTGGCCATTCCACGGTGTCTAAATACAAAAATGTAATTAAATCAAATAGTAAGATATACTAACCTTTTTCTTAACCATTTTGATCATTTCCTCAAGAATTTTCCGTTCGGCAACTTGAAAATGTACATATTCGCCACAATTTTTTACCATTGTTTCCAATAACTGCAAAGGTGGGAAAAATTGCTAATGATAATACTTCTCAGCAAAATGAACAGACCATGGAGCATTAGACATTGCTGCCATATCGTTTAAGTTTTTGATTGTAGGATTACTTACAGCCAAGTTCGATTGAGTCACATAGATAACCAAACTTTAAAAATGAGAAAATTTCAGATTAAATTCCAAAATTGTATAAATTGCTAAAAGGAGTGGCAATGTCATGCACAAAAATGAAGAGATTCATAGAAATACGATGGCATATAGGACTTTTGCACATTTTCATTAGTCCTAGAGAACTTAGCACCTACCGTCAAAGCTAGAAACTGAACCTTTGGATTCTTGTTCTGTAAGCGCTTTTTAATTGCTTTAAGCACTTCTTTGGCCTGCCTGATTCAGGGAGAGAAAAAATGAGTTTCAGAAATATTTACAAAGATACAAGGAGAGAATAAATATCAAGTAAGTTTGTGGCCCTCTAACTTTGCTGTATCAATAGAAGAATGAGGAAAACATTAATTAGGATACTTATGTTTTCGAATAAGCCAATTCATCTGGAACCCTTTCAATCTCTCTCAGCTGGTTGCATAAGCTATGGATATTAACAAATCATGTCCTACTTTGCCTAAATTTTCAGTCTACTCCTTTTCTTGAAGAGCATTACTCTTTGGGCAAAACATCCACTTGTCTATGATAGTGAGAAACATCAAAACAGTTTTATCATTGAGCGTTTATCCAAAAATTTATCTGTAGTCTTAGAGATGGAACCTAAAATTCACAAAGGAAGCATCAAACAATAGCTCTTGTGCATAACTATTCCCTTACTCGTGAAGACATTACAACGATTAGGTCATGAAAACAAGCCCTAATAACCTTCCTCGTGCCATCCAATTGCAGCAGAGCCTGACTATTCCTAGCTACCATCCAGAAATTCATAATTATTTCTCAGCATGTCAACCGTAAAACCTCCTAAAATCATTTTTCAAGCTAAAAATCAAGAGGAAAAAAAAAACAAAGAAAGAAATCGCCATGGTTTAAACCTTCTTAAAGCAAAAGAAATAGCGATTGGAAGGGGGGTTTATTGGCGCAGAGAAAGCAAAAGATGAGTTTGTTCGCTTCGATGAGCGCTCACCACTGATCGTTGTTGATGGTGTCGCAGATGTCCATATTCATGGTCCAGTCAGGGCCGATCAAGAGGCGACTGGTGGCCTTCTCGACTCGGACCGCAGGCTTCTCGGCCCGGACGGTCGCCGGCGCCTGCGAAGACGAGGAGGACATCATTTCAGCCCGCAAATTACCCGGCGAATCGCGTAACAAGAGCAGCCGAAGTCTGGTAGAAGACTCGGAACGGAGGAAGCCGAAGAATAAGAGGAAATATTCGACCGTAAAGGGAGACGGAGGACCCGGAAGGATGAAGAGAGAAAAGGTAAAAGAAACTTCATTTTAGCTCCTGCAGTTCGTAATATTGCATTTTAACTCCCATAATTTACAAAAAAGAACAAAATATTTTCTTCAACAATAATAGAAAAGGGATAAAAATTTTATTTTGTCTATTATTTAGATTTTATTCGATTGATTTTTAAAATAAAAAGATCTTTATTTTAATTCATTTATCGGATAAATATTGTTACATTTTAATGGGCCGCAAAAAGTGTGTTCCAAATGATAAACGTGAGATTTCATAGAGACAAAATATATTATTTCTTTAAATTTTAGATGAGAAAATATCTCTCTTTTGAAAATGACCAAATCTTTAACTATCGGTCGAAAAATGATTTATCGATGGCATTATGATAAAGTCAACCAAAGGCAACGCAATGCTTATCACTCCAATGGGATCATCGTTTACGATAAAATTATACAATCAAGGTTGACCCGTTACAACCGACATATAAAAACAAATAACGTTGACTCGTTCAATGAATACGATGGATGATCCGTGCAAAAGGTTTTTTCTAATCAAAGTATTCAAGTTTTATTAACCAATTAATTTTAAAGATGATAAATTTAAATTTATAAAAATTTCTTATTCATCGGAAAGCACAAATAGATCCTAATGGATAGCCCACCGTC
>JBBPFP011256975.1:0-10440 GCA_037974795.1 Kaempferia galanga
CTGATCTTGAGAGTTACCATGTGGTGATCGTAGGATGAGTAAGGGCCCCGTCGTCGATGCTTTCATGGTTGGTAAGACGGGTAAGTCAAGAATGAATGAAAAGAAAAAGGAACAGTGGCACGTGATCCGCACGCTATCTGTAGGTGGAGAGTCTCTTTTTGTCTCTTTTTAGTTTTTTTTTTTTTAATTTAGATGTTAGTAGAATTGCCGTAATTATGTTTTAATTGTATAATATAGTATGATATTTTAAAAGCATGTAAGTTCTATCCATCCAATATGTGTGTACTTATATTTATCTTTTTTTTTCTATATTTATAGAGTCTATACTAGGGGACAGTTAACGGATCTATTTTTTTTAAAGCGTGTAAGTTAGGGTTATAAATTTTGATGAATCTGTCCAATTTAGATAAGGTTAAAAAAAAATTTAAAAATCTCAATTCAAATTTGAGATATAATCTGAACCCCTGAACTTAAACCAGAATAATCCGATTAAAAATAATTTTTTTACTATTTCACCTGTAATTATTCATTTTTATTTAATACTCCATCATTATCTATACATTATACATATATCTTAATTTTTAAAATAAAAATTAATTTAATTTTTAAAAATCCACTAAATTCTAAATTTGGCTCAACTCGAGTTAACCAAACCTAAAAATCTTTAATCCGAATCCAACCCAAACCCAAAAATCCCCATCAAAATCTAATATTTTTTGTATCGATTTGAATTAGGTTAGCGATCGAATTCATTTTTAACTCCCCTAATATAAGCAAGTTGGCTAAAGGAGATAGATTTACTACAATAGATTTGTAATCAATTCCTAATATATATATATCCTAAAAAAAAAAAAAACTACTCTCGCTCTAAACTACTTAATAATCAGCTATAAACTATAATTTATCTCCCCTAACATAATTCAAATATAATATTATATTGTATAAATTATATTAAAGAAGTGCATTTTTTATAAAGGATTACTCAATTATTTAAAATAATCAATATGCGGTTGTAATTATGATGTCAAATTTGAAAAGTAATTAATATAATTTTTTAGTATGGCATAATTTTATCATAATTTGTTCACATTGTCATTAAATCATGTATTTTTCATCCTTATGTATTAATATCATTTTACTAAAAGAGATATAGTTAAAAAAAAAAGTTTTTAATTTGACAACGCTTATGCAAATTAGAGAAAATAAAATACCAAGGGAACTTGCCAAACAAATCATGAAGTACTTACACTTTAATACGAGATTACAGCATACCCTCAAAAAGAAAGTAAAACAATCAGGATAGAAATTAGCATATTACAAGAGGAAAAAATCGATTTACACTGGACACTTATCCATCCTGAGCCTCTAATGCAGTAAGCCTCAAACTATAATGAATCATGTAGCATAGAATCGGTCTCCATCCCTCTCACTATTTGCAAGGGCAAAAATCATAAACCTAAATCAAATATATGATCATTTTCATGAACCAACTATTATCAGAAGCCTCCTAGTCCAAGTCTGTTGGCGACTAAGAACCCTGAAATCTAGTAATGGAAGTTTCTTGAAATTTGGCACAAGCAAATTTCGACGGGCTTTGCTTCAATTGTAATCCTGCACCCACATGAGGATTTATATATTAACATTGCATTCTTCCATAAACCTCTCTTCTTGAGTGAGGTATTTCTTCCAGTATTTCTTATACTTGGAAATGCCCAGATCAAGCCAAGGCTTCATGTTGCCATCATAGTGCAGAACTACTGCATTCTTTATATTGCTTCTGCAGATTCCAAAATCATGACCGAGTCCTTGCTGAACCAAAGTGTCATCAAGTGCATATATCTGATCATGGAAAACAAGCAAGGCTGCTTGTAGTGCTGCAGCTCTCCATGACACTTCATTTTCATGATGCAACTATCATTCACAACGAAATCAATAGAATCAGAGGGGATACTAGAATATCAACATCTGAACTATTAAAGTGGAAACAAATCAGCTCGCTAAGATGCATTAGTACAATTAGTAAGTTTAGTTGCAATCTCAAGTGAACTAAGATCATAAATGTAGCAATTACCTGATGGAGAAACCGTTGGTACCTTCCCGTGATATCATTTTCTCTCCATTTTTCCAAGTCAAGTACATTTATTCCAGACATCCAGGCACAAGAGTTACCATCATATCTATCAGTGCCTAAATAAGATTTTAGCTCACTGAGTTTGATCCCACAAAATTCTACAGCACCATTTACTTTTCCTCCTAAATCAAGATTCCACAAGAATGACATGTCTCTCTGGACAACCACATCATCGTCAAGAACAATTATCTTCTTCAGATTTGTGAATAAATCAGAAAGAAGAAAATGGCAATGACCAAACACTGAGATATATTTAACTTTCGTTTGCAGAGGGGAGGGTTGAGCAACTACATGAGTGGAAACTCGGAACTCCTCAGACATCAACAGCTCTTCCGAATCTAGGTTAATAAAGTGTTGAAGCTTAAGCTCATTAATATTCACAACGTGGATGTTCGCTGTTCCATATGAGTTTCTGGCAAACCACTGCTTCATGGAGTAAAAGTTTTGTTTATTAGTTAGCACATGGAAAACCATGTTATCAGGATCCTGTAAAACAGTCAAGTTGATTAAAAAGGGGAACAAAATCTTTGATATCAAATCACATAAGACCAAGATCAGAAGGCTATACCTCTGAGTTCACTACCGTTGAGTTGATAGTTACTGATAGGGCCAAAATATTTCTTGAAAATATCACATAATGCTGCATACGTGGATCATCAATTTGATTGGAAATTGAGTTTTCTATATCTGCCGAGGGTGATTTGAAATACTCCACTGTCAATCTCATTGAAAGGCAATGAAACGTCTTGGACATGGTCAGGACACCAAGCTGATACAGGAATGCACTTTGCTTTGTATGAAAATAAGCTTCATCTTCTGTCAGATCAAGTATTTGTCTTAGTTTTTTATCAACATGATAGCAATCTACAGTATGTGCCGTGGCTTTGTCAATAGCCTCACCCATCTTTTGTATCTTCACCTCAACACTGAAGAAGCAAGTCAAAATCTTAATTTCACAATAAGAAAGACAAGCTATGCAACAATTTTGAAATTTTAAAAGTGATTACTGCTGTTCCATGGGCATAACTTACAATTATTGATTTTGGCACAATTTTGGCTAATAAAACAACTTAAACCATATTTTGACATATCAACCCTCCATATTCTTCACAAATATTTCAAATCATTATGAAGTTTATGGACCTGAATAGAAACAAGATTTATCATCAAGCCACATTTGTGACAATTATTTGAGGTCCGCTATAGGCATCTTATTCATTCATTGAGTTCAAGGGTATATTAATGATAATATTCAAATCAATTATTTTTTTTAATGCAGACTGACATTTTCCTCTGCCTGTTTTGATCTTCCACTGCTCCTTGCACCTTTCATTTTAATAGATTTATACATCTGACTTTAGATTCTATTTCCCAACCTTTGAATATGTTGATATCATCTCAACCTATTTGAACATGTCCATAACTATAGGATAAAACAAAAATATTTCAAGAAAACAAGCTCTTAATTTGTATCAAATTGTTATGCTTCTCTTTCAACAAGCTTTCTTATATTTTTCATTGTCAGTTATGAGAACTATATCTAGGCCTAAATTCTAGCACAAAAAACAAAGCTTCATCATGAACATCAGTGTGATCCTTGCTGTCCAATTGAACAAATTCTGAAATAGTCAACTGTGATAGGCATTTGAAAAAAAACAAAGGTATTTTCTATCAGAAGGTGACATCTTATTTTTTATGGATGTGAATGATCTGGTGTTCGGTTCAATGAAGTTCCTTTATGATCGTTTAATAATAAAAGCATATAAAACAATAGACGTAAACACTTGTTCACTAGTGAGTTCAGTTCGTTAACATTCATGAATGGAGCTCATGAATAGTCTATAAATAATTCTTTTTATAAACTTGCATAAAATTTAATTTTACATTTTTTTATTTAAATATATAAAAATATATAGTAATTTATAAAAAAATGCCATCATAAATTGTTCATAATATATATTTTTAAAAAGCAATGTAAATTCCATGTATCTGATAGATGTTTTACCTAAATTATAAGGACAACAACAATCTTAATTGAGCTCAATAAAAAACTCGAACTCAGCTTGAGCTTGCTAAGATTTTTAATATACAAACTCTATAAGAAACTAAACAAGCTTGGACACATTAAGTTCAACTTTGCTTGGCTCTTTTACACCCTACTTATTTTTTATCCCACCTATTGACTCTCAGATGTTATAGGTTTAGCATTAAGTTGTTTAATATTTGTTCCAGATGAGAAAAGGGTTCGTAGACAAAAAAAAAAAAGAAGATTCCGATCTTGGGTTATCTCTGGCAGTGTAGAGGCTATACCAGTCTACTATATACATATACACACACCCGAACATATCACATTCAGCTAATGTGTAGCACTTTGTCACAGACAGCTAAAGGTTTCAAATTCTGGAATCAGCATTTGTAAATCCACTCTATGAGAAGCATAAACTATAAAGAAACAATAGTTGCAAGTGAGACACAGAAGTGACAATAAACTTCAGGTGTCGAAAGAATAGTCCCAAATATTTTTAATACAAAATTTCCAAGAAGGGTTTTCCATACAATCATACAATTATACTAAGTAAAAAAAATCTATTCTATTTTTTTCTGCCTTTAGTATTGAGACACAACCCAACATGGCGAATCTGTTAAGACATTAAGGAGATATAACACTAAAAAAATTTATCTCCTTCCCAACTTTTATATCTGGCCATGACATTCTTCGTCAGTCCTCTTATCCTCATACACCACAACAATAGAGGGTTGCAAAAATGAAAAATCACCCCTTATATAATATTGGTTGTACACTTCCCACTCAATGTGGTTCCACCTAAATTTTAGGATAGTGTTATTCTTCTCTTTACTGTCCTGTTTTCACATCATTTATCAATTATTTTCCATCTCAGATATTTATTTGTTTAGTCCATCACTTATCCTTCGACTAAGATAAATTATGATCTAGAATAGTTAAGTGTGTTTTATAAGCTATTTTTACTTACAAAAAGAATATTGTTGCTGCTCCCTTAAGTTTTATGTATTCATCTATCATTGTCACCTTCCTTGAGTCCACTACCTTTTATTTGAACTCCTCGTTTACTTCTTAAGTTTATGAGTAAGATGTTTTCAATCTGATTACCAATACCAAAGTTTCTACCATTGAGGACCTACATACAATAGTAGGTGACCATGTGACTTCTCCCATCACCCAACACAATTCTTCTTTTGAATCCAACCTCGGATTTATATCTTCCAGTTGCTTTCAGAAAAGTTACACTTAGTTGTCCTACTTTTCATCTCATTTTTTATCTATATTTATGATACATTCTTACCTAGCTATTGCATCTTAATTATTTCTTTGGATTCGTGCATTATTCCTAAGACCGGTTTCACAAGCGCTCTTACATTCACATGTAGGCCCCTATCCTAATGCTACATGGGAGCACCTCTTCCTCTTAGCAACCCAACAAATGAAATTTTACTATAAAGACATTCCCTACAACTAGAATCGCTTCAGTATGACTCTTCAACTTACAAAGCATGTTTTATTGGTTTCTTTAGTTGGATATAAATGACCTTATGAAAGAATTTTACATGGTTGAAGGGGAATACATCTACTACACAGGCAGAAAAGTTCTATGGTTTGAAGTAGACTCCTATAGCATGGTTTGGTAAACACAGTGAATATCTTGCTCTCCGTCATTAGAAAATTTTCATATAACCCAAACTTTTATTTACCTTTCGGAAAGTATATTTTTATTATTGTCTACTTAGATGTATCATTAAAACTAGCAATTAATTTGATGGATCACTAGGCTAGTAATTATTTTGATTATCACAAGGCTTGTAATTTTTGCTAGATCACAAGGTTGAAAGACTATCTTCATTAACACTTTTAAACTAAGGATCTAAATGACCTAATTAATAGTGGTGGCCTGAAAGGAGAGACATAAAAAAGTATTAACAAAAAAAAAATGTTTGATATACAAGAGAAGATTAGAATGCTGGGAGCTAAGCTAATTAATACTCAGCTTGGAAAGGTGGAAAAGACCAATTAGGAAATTGAACTACCTTATAGTAACTGTAAAGGCTAGACATAGTATTTGCAGTGAGCATGATCAATCACTTTCTTAAAGCTCTATGTCATGATCATTTTAGAGGCGACCTAGAAAATCCTATGATAGCTGCTCCAAATAAGGATTTTTGCATCGAGATTATAGTAACTTTTCGATTATAGCTACACTGGTGTTGACTGGGTAGATTCTCTAACAAACAGAAGTCAGATTGAGTGCTGAATGCAGATGAGTATGGGGCTATAACCCTAGCTACAAATAAGTTTATCAAACAACTGATAATCAAGTTCAGGCATGCTCTCCTAAAGAGCTGATAAAGCTCTACTGTACCAACCATATCACAATGCACATAGCCACTAATCCAATGTTCCATGAGAAAAATACAGATAAAAATTGATTGTCACTTTGTCAGATATAACATGCAATCCAATAACATTATTACATCAAATGTAAGCTCAAATAATTAATGATCAAATTTGCTAATCAAGCCCTTACGACATCAAATAGATCCCAACTATTTCAAGTTGTTAAGTGTGTGTGTGTACATTTAAACCAAAAAATTCAAAATTTCCAAAGTTGTAACTACAATGGATTTCATAAATAAGTACAAAAACTTCAATATCAGAGAAAAAAAAAAAAATAATCATTAGTGAAGATGAAGCTTCAGAGGATGTGTAACTTACAATGGTTGAAGATCATCATCAGAGACTGCTTCACTAAGCATCCGTTCATGATCTTGAATGTTCATCTTCAGTTCCTGTGAAAGACCTTCCTGTCCCTTTAGTTTTGCAATGCTTGGATAATAAGCTCTTGCCTCAAACAGCTGATCCTTGAGTTTCTTCACAAGTGAATCTTTGATCACTTCTCTATGTTCCCTGGACCAGAGACAATAGCTTCCGAACTCAAGCTCACAGGATCTATCAGTCTCGTAAGAATATAAACCTACTGGATTATTATTCTTTTCAACTCCATCACTAGCCTGTCATAATATGGTTATAAACTAAGCAAAGATCATAAATAGAAACATAAAAACGAACAGAGAGCTGTGGAGCAAATTCATAATAAATATCCATCAGAAAAAAATCCAATAGACCAAAAATAACATATGATTAATGTATAACTAATAAATCAACAACTCTGCAACTTTAAATTTATAAATTTTATTTAACCTTCCAGAAGGTAATATCTTTTACACACTCATAAATACACGATTCCTTTTCCATATAGTTCTTTAGGTAGAAAAACAATGGTATGCTTACTCTAATACTCAGAAGTGAAGATTCTTTCGCAGTAGCATTATTTCCTGTAACTGAATCTGCGCGACCTAATAGTACAAAGTTATAATATGTGGAATGAAGAAGTGAAACAACCAGAAACACAATTTAGTCACATTAGGTGAGATGGAATTGCTATATTAAACTTTGAATACCTTCCGGAGTTGAGTCTTTTGCAGGAGTCTGATAAATATGCTCCTTTTGTGAAATAGCTGGCAAACTAACAGGTTTTTCAATTCTCTTGTACAGTTCTTTATCAGGAGGCACACGTTCAGTCTCCTAAAATGAAAATGAGAACTTTTCAAAATAACTGAGGTTCCATACCATAGAGCAAACTCGCAAAATTTCAAATAAGCTCAGATATCAAAAGCTTCTCACAATAGAAGAAAGAAATAATACATATAAACTTGCTAGCAAACTTATGAATGAGCTTTTCTATGAACTACCATTTTATTGTTCAACCTCGGGCAATTAGAATTGAACAAAAATTAAAAGTTGGATTTTCTTTCAGCAATATCTGGTTAAACTGTACCTCAAGCAGCTTATTGTCCAACAATTGGAATTAGCAAAAGCAAATAGCCACACAGCAGTAAAAGAAAAAAATATATATAGAAGTTATTGCTATACACATGCCAACTGGGAAGAAAATTTCAGATACCAGTACAAGATAAAACGAACTTTATATAAAAAGCATTTCTCCATATTACATTCCTCTGTGCGGAACACTGATTTCACTGCATTTAAAAAGTAAATCTTTGCTTTCCCCTGCGAACAGACACCCCTCAGCGTCCGAATGTCTAACTATCATGCGCAATTTCGTAGACAAGGTCGTGATTCAATGGATGATCATACAATCATATGCAAGAACCATCATATATATCGTGAATAATCAGTGAACTGACGCCAATACCAAACTTTTATAGTGAAGAAAGGCAAATGCCCACCCTCATCGCAGGTTAAGATCGAGATTCGGAAAGATAAAAAGATAAAAGGGAACAGACGATAACCTGAGAGTTGCTTTTCTCGACACCATCCTCGACACCATGGTATATCTCAAAACTAATTTCCTATAAATAAACCAAAACAAGAAACGAGATGAAATCAACCAAACAAATGGATTTCTTTACTTTGTCATGTTTGCTTACCTGCAGGGAACGATCGTCAGTAAAATAACCTGCAGAAGGTGACAGAAGTGGAATGAGAGATCTGACCAACAAAACGAAGGGTTTCGAATCCAAAAAGACGATGTAATAATAAAATCCATGTCAAAGTCCCCCGACCAGGCCAAAGGCCTCCTCCCCATCACTGAGAGCGGTGACAGCAAAGACCTCCCCGGCGGCGAGATCCATAGGCTACATTAGGATTGTAGTGAGATCTGAGGAGGCCTACCAGAGGAGTAGCGAGTGAGGAAGCCGAAGACGAAGAGGAGGGGCACGAGCATGGAGAAACCGACAAGAACGAAGACGGCGGCGGCCTGCCCCTTCGACGGCCGCTTCGGCAAGGGGTGTCCGGCCACGGCGACTCCTCCGGGGGCGGCGCCGTGCGCTTTCATCTCAGACACCTTCCAATTCCCTCCAGTTTGTTTCCTATCGAGAAAAAATTGGAAGGATCCAAATCTTGAGAGCGACAAATCAGCTTTCAGTCTTATCTCCACTTTCCAAATGCTGCTTGTTCTTGAAGCTTCCAACAAATCTTCCTTGCTCGATCTCAAATTCTGCGTTCGTAAGGATTCAGATTGGAGCGGAACAAACTAGCAGACTGGAGGAGAGACAGAGAGCCAGAAGATGAGAAGAATATAAATGTAGAATTAGGAATTTTTATTATTATTATCATTATTAATTATTAATATCGTTATTATTATGCCGACATTGGCTCCTCGATTAAATAATAAATATACAAAACCCCAAAAAAAAACAAAGACAAATTTCGCAGACCACGTACAAATTGATATACAATTCATAAATTAAAAAAAAAATAAAATAATATAAATAATATAAACTATAGCGATTAATTTTACTATAATTTTTTAATCAAAACGTGAATGGTAAATTAAAGAAAACTAAACATATTTAAAAATATATATATAACAAAAATAGTTACATGGTGGGGTCTAACAATAGAGCTAACTAGTAAGTTTTTTACTCAGAATTTGAATCTTAGTATAGATATATTTTAAAAGGCCATTAAAGAATTAAATTATCAAAAACATTACTAGGTAACAGTTTAAGTTATCTAGAAGGTGCCAATGACTCAAGAGGAATTTATATGTATATTGTCATTATTCTCACCGTCAGGACTTATTCATAAGTATTTAGTTATTTTGGTCTACTCCAGATATTTCTGTGAGTATCTGATCATCCTAACCCGCTCCAGGTTTTATCGTGAACATTTGGTCACCTGGACGTGCTCCGGGTTTTATCGCGAGCATTCGGTCACCCTGACGCTCCGGGCTTTACCTCGAGCATCCGACCACTCTAATCCGCTCCGGACCTCATACTATTTTTTATCCAAAATTTTTTACAGATAACTTATAACTTGTTTGATAACGTATAAACTTAGCTTTTTTTTTTTTTTAAAGTAAGGGACGCCCAACTTTTTTTTTGAAAAAAAAAAATCTTATTTTAACAATTTTCTTCTCTAAAACATCTTTATATATTTTCATTAATCTTCATGACTTCATCTTATCCTCCATGGATTCTTATAAACCTAACAAATCCCTCAGACTTCTTTTCTCATCGTCATATTTTCTTTTCGGCGCATAAAAATCCCTTTCATTTCTCATCTCCCCCGTGCATAAATTTTCCAATTCATTAGAATTTATTTTTTTTATCTATTTTATTATGTCCTTATATTTCTATCAATGTCAATTTCTTCTCTTTCCGGTGCATATTTTTTCAGTTTAAAATATCAAATAGTACTTTTATTTTTTTATATAAGTGTAATATTTATTATAAAATTGTAAACTATATAT
>JBBPFP011257409.1:0-10438 GCA_037974795.1 Kaempferia galanga
AATCTAAGGGCACGGATATATCAAAGAGGCTTCCAGGAGTACATTAGTTTTATTTTGAAGTGATTCAGAGTTCTCTAGGTTCATTATCTAGTTTTAGATAAATATATTGATGGGCTTACACTTTTTGGAAATTCAAAAGTTTGATATTTTGGAATCAGGAGTCCTAGAATCCCATTAATGATGTTGGATAGTAATTATCATTGTCCTACACCTTAAAATAAGGTTGTGATAAATTTTATCAAACCTTTATAAGTTTAAAAATTAATTGCTCTCAATTTACGCTATCTAATTCAGAGCGAAGGGCAGAGATAAATTAAGTAGGCTTTTAAGAGTACATTGATGTTTGTTTGAAGTGATTCGGAGTTCTATAAGTCTTAAATTGGTTGATGGACCTACATCTATTCAAAAATTAAAGACTTTGATATTTTTCGAATCAGTAGAGTTGTAGGAACTCATGGGTGGTATTAGTTCGTAAGTATCATTGTTTTACTCCTTATAATAAGTTTATGATAAAATTTATCAAGGTTTTACAAGTTTAAAAATTAACTACTCTCAATTTATGCTCTCTAATTCAGATCTGAGGGCATAGATACATTAAGAAGGCTTTAAAGAGTTGCATTAACTTTAATTTGAATTGATTCGGAGTTCTATTGGTCCATTAGTCAGTTTCGGATACAACATAAATTGAGAGTTTTTGAATGGATAGGGGGAAAAAATAAACACGGGCATACAAATCTATGTAATTATTTCGTGAAACAAGGAGGGTTATAATAAGAATGCCCTTCTTAATTTTGACATTATGAAAGTTAGGTATGCGAAATGATAAATCCCGAAACTTATATGTGCGGTTCAGGAAAATGCCTATAAAAATAACATTAGTTTGTGTCTTACATTTAGTTGATTGTATTATATGAAGGTGATGCATATGAAAAATTAAGGAATAACCAGGGGTTGTTAAGGCTTAGATGTCAGAATTTTGGGAATTAAATATTTTTAGCAAGTTAATGAGTTAATTTCCTCTTTTTAATATATATATATATAGTTGGTGCCTGAGCCCTAGTTACACTTACAAGCTGAGATACATGTTAAATTTAAATGCACTTATGGTGTAGGGAGTTTATGATACCCAGTTTAGCCTCACATGGGACTAAAATGAATTAATTCTTTTATTTGGTCATGTTGTTTGATCTCAACTAGTAGAGATTGTTGCTTATGATAATCTACAAGATCATCCTCTACCTTCACTATTAACCGTTTATTAGATAAGCATCATCCTACAATACATCTCTGCATGTAAAACAAAGATCTACCTTCTTTTCATGGTAATGTGGATTAGTTAAATTTAATCAAGTGATGATTAACGAAAATTTTAATTTGATCATGCTCCATGATCCTCTAAATTTAACTATTGTGTTACCTTGTGTAATGGATTGAGAACGGGGGGTAAATTCTCTCATGTGTTTTATTGTAACGTGGATTAGGTAAATATGAAACTTTCGAATGAAAACTGCAGGAAATAACATGAAAACAGATTCTCCATGAACAGTGTTTGTTTCACCAAGCTAGGGATGCCACACTGCCTAATAATCAAGTGTCTGTGGGTATTTGATCAATTTAGGTCTGGTTGGAAGACCTAATTATCCTTCTTGTTTAGTTTAGGTTTTTTTCCATGGGGTTGAGCACCGTTTATCACCACAAGTGGTTGTTTAACTGGTTTTGGTAAGATAGTACCAAAATGCAGGTAGTTAACCATGCAATCTCTGGACAGTCACCCCTCAAACAAAAACAGCAAACAAATGGGAATAGAAGTGTTGGAGTAATAGACAGATCATAGTCCAAACAATTGAGAGCTCTGAGCAAGTCAATAAAAACATGCTTGATTGCTGCATCATCCCTACAATTAATGGAAAACATAAAGTTAGCCAAGAGTTGAGTATATATGATATGATTGTGTTCAAAAGAATTCATATATGTTTATAATGGTATGATATTATTTACTTTGGATCTAAATTTTCATAGTTTTAATTTTAGCCTCTACACAAAATGTCTCGTATAAATAGAGATATCTTTATCCTTTTAAAGTTGTGATCTTTTCCAAGTTTTTCTAATGTGAAACTTTGATTTGTATTTTTAACAATTCTCTTCTCAAACGAAGTATTATAATTACTCTCATAGTCTGGGCCTCCCCATAAGTATTTGGTCAATCTTGACTTGTTCCGGATCTCCTCATAAGCATCCGGTTACTCTTGACCCGCTTGAGCCTCTCGTAAGCATTCGCATCTAGTCCTTCTTGATTGCTCCGAGCCTTCCCGTCAGCATCCAACCATTCTTGATCTTCTTCAGGCCTCCTGTAAACATTCGGTAACTCTTGACCTACTCTATGTCTCCCTGCAAGTATCTAGTCATTCTAACCTGCTCCAGGTCTCCCATAAGTATTAGCCTACTTCCTCCCCTCAACTTTGTTCAAGGTTACCTCATATGACATCCGGTATGAACCATGATTCTAATACCATTTGTTATGTCCAAAAAAATTTACATATCTTTACAATGGTATGATACTGTTCACTTTGGGCCTAAATTTTTATGGTTTTATTTTTGGGTTCTACCTAAAAGACCTCATACTAATAGCGATATCTTCATCTTTTTAAATTAATAATATTTTTCATATTTTTATCGTGTGAAACTTTAATTGTATTCCCTATACCCTTCGTAGTACAATTTTGGCCTACAATATGTTTTTGTTAATCCAAGCTTAAATTTTTGCACCCAAGTTTATTAACTAAAGTATGGACTGCCTGTGTATTGTGACCAGTGAATGCGAATTCACTCGGATGAAGAATTGAAAAGGTTTCAATATTTTTGATAGAAAGTGCTTGCCATTATGGTCTTCCTAAATGTTCACTTAACCAGAGAGATGACTCCCAGGAAAACTAGTACTACCTCCTTTTCTGCTCTGATACTATTTCCAACTTTTGTTTAGTGGAGTTAGTTTATGAAATAGGGAAAATAGTACTACCTCCTTTTCTGCTCTGATACTATTTCCAACTTTTGTTTAGCTCACGCAGTATTCATGTTTTATCAATAGAGAAGGTACCTGAAGTACATCTATTTTATATGCGTGAAAAAGTACAGTTTAGTTGAACCCTTATGGAATCTTTTTTTGTTCACAAAGGACAATCGGTCGCAAAATTTTCAGGCGAGTTGTCACGTTCAACAAATTCTTTCCCAGCAAGTCTTTAATCGGGTTATGCATTTTAAAAATTCATTTCCTGTTATTATTACTCTACGTGTTGCCAATTATATCTAATTGGATCAATTTTATAGCCACGTTGTTCTTTGAATTTCCATTCTACTATCATTTATGTATTAGTTGTTGGGATATGTCTTCCTTTCTTTTATCGATCAAATGATTGGGATTTTTTTTCTCTCTCCAAATATTGATTGGATTTATGATGTTTTCTGATAATCATAGTTTCTCTATATATATATTTAGTTCACCTATGTGCTTTTAATTAAAAAATATCTATCCACTTATCATCCTATCTTGGATCAATTCCTCCCAGGGATAATCAATGAGGCTAACTGGGTTCATCTTTTTTTTTTTTTTTTTAATAATCTTAGATCAATTCCTAATGCCCGTGCATAGCTCAATTAGTAAATGTATAGTTCTGTAATCATTATAAGAGATTTCATCATATTTAATGGCGTTGGGTAGTCATGAGGGGACTACTAACGTGGCGGTTCTATATATTTTTTTTTATCAATTCCTAACGAATATAAAATATTTTGCTGGATGTCTATCAAGTTCTACATCCTTATTTCAGTGTTTCGGCGATTAAGCTTTTACAAATTTGGGTGGCTACTAATCTACTATGGGATATTGTGTTTACAACAATATTACTAAAGAATGAATCCCAACGAAGAATACTTGGTCTTATTCCATTTTAATCAGTAGCATGGTTTGAAAAATCTGTGTTTGTCAGGATGGGTAAGATTCATGAAGCTATTTATCGAGACCATCGATAAAATCTGCGAGCTCGGAGCTTCTGTGAACAATGGTGATGGAGCTTTTCTTTTCGTGAGCCACTATGAAGGTAAAGTGTGTATGCTAATTATCAAATTTTTGGAAGAAGCCTTCATGAACTACCATGAGGGCCAGGCTTTCACAATGAAACTTCTAAGCCGGTGTGACTGTTGGAATTCTGCAGCATTTTGTTTGTTTTTAGACGAGACCTGCCCACTTGTAGATCTGGTTGCGGATTGTAATGCCATTAACAACTCGAAGATTTAGACATTTCTTTCAAAGAGCAGCCATCGTATGACATACTAATGGGAGAAGAAAAAAAAAATGCAAAACAATAAAAAGAGCAGCCATCATTGGAACTTATTCAGGAAATAAAACTTAGTTTACTGAAGTATAAGAATACAATGCCGTAATCTATTGTTTTCTGGGAAAAAAAAAAAATCACGCCAATGAGAAACAGGAGCTGTAGAAGGCTACACCTGACAAGTGTATCCAAGGCTCATGTATGTAAAATCTTTGGGGACTCCTAGACTTGAATTCCTACTGCTAGTGACCTCGATTATTTCTGCTGGAGTAGGAGCTTTGTGGTATTTCTCATAACGGAGATCTGAAAGATTCACCGGCGTAACGGACATCCCCAAGCTCTTCCTCGATGCGCAGGAGCTGGGAATCAAAACATTGTCAGAGTTAGGCACACTGTCATGTTAACTTGGTTTCTTTGATGCAATGACTTTTCTCTGTGGTCAGGGTGCCGTAACCACAATACATAAAATATATTATATCAATGAAAAACACGAATGGTGTGGTCCATGGTTCATAAGGGAACTACTTATTTCAGGATATATTAGATTTAAATTGATATCAACTAGATCACATCTCATGGGGTCACATGATTGGGTTTGTCCATGGTAACCTCCCAAATGTGTTCTCGGAGAATAGGCTTTGTTCCTAGTGACATCAGTCAAGTCTAACGAGGTTGACAACTAAAATCAGATTCAATAACCTTATTCATGGGTATGAACTACATTTCTTTGTTAGTCAAAATCAATTCTCTAAAACGTGGAATCAGGGGGAAAACATCTAGATGTGTTCACGATAATCTATCAATAGGCAAACTTCGTTTCAATGTCACCAGAGAGTCAATGGTATATAACTACAGAAGGCCTAAAATATCAATATTTGAATATTTGGTTGTCTAAGAAAATTGAATTAAGAGGAAAAAAATTGTTTTTGAGATTTACCAATTGTATGCTTAGACTGTAAAATGAATTCAAACAACAGAACGAATCTTAAGAGCACAGGGCCAACTCTAGGCTGGAGAAATATTTGGAAGGCGATAGCCAAGATGTGCTCGGAGAAAGAAAGGGTAGAAAGCTATTGATACCTGGTTATATTTGGCTAGACGCTCACTGCGGCATGGAGCCCCTGTTTTTATCTGTTAATCAGTTAAACTAAAATTAGGTCAAGATTCATCAATAAATTCCAAAATAATATTTATATATTAACTCTATAACTAGCACGCAATTTGTGAGAGATCATGCCTGCCCACTAGCCAGCCCGACAGATAGATCAGCAATAAAATTGTCTTCTGTCTCACCACTTCGGTGACTAACCATTACACCCCACCCAGCAGCTTTCGAGTCCAAAGCAGCTTTAATGGATTCAGTTACAGTGCCAATCTGGTTAACCTACATTGTCACAAAAGCATCAATTTTCAAATCCAAGTCTTGTAATATTAAGAATAACACGTTCTTACTAGGCATGATAAGGATACTTAGTAAAATCCATGATTCCTCCATTAAATGATAACCTAAGTAGTCATAATAGAATCCATGATTCCTCCATTACATGATAACCTAAGCAGTCAAGTAGTTTTGTACCATAACAGCACTTATTCTAAATGAAGACAACATTGAGCCACCAAATGGGCTCACAGTATATCTAATGAAAGGATTTGACTTAATTGAAAAAAATAATGATAATCTAACTAAAGCAAGAATTGAATATAGCTGTAATATGGAAATGATTTGAGAACACATTGCTAATGCAGATCACATTTAATATCGTGGGCATTAAGAAGTTAATTCATTGTGTAAATATGTTATTATCAGAGATGGCCCTCAAAGCTTGTATAAGATCAATATGGAGACATTGTTTCCCATTTTCAAATATTACAGTATGTGGTGTTCTCTACATGAAGGGATTTAGCAAACAAACTTGTCCTGAACATGACATGGTTGTGAACCCCACAAAACTATAGCACAAATTGACCCTTGGACCTGAATCATCATATGGTAGTTTTGTAGAGTTTACTATGCTCGGTAGCTTGCAATTATTCAGAATCTTAGAAGGGAACTTCTATTGTGCGGTTGTCACATATGGAGGTTAGTGATTAAGGAAACACTCTTGGCTAGAGGTAAAGTCTCCTACGTGTTTTTATTCAGCTACTAAGCAACCGCAATTGACCTATGCAAGATTATCTGTGGAGCCCTTGTACACAGATTGAGCCTTTAACCAAAACATGCCCACAATTGCTCACACCTTTTAATTTGATGTCAGTTACATGGAGAATAACTAGTCTCGAGAACCTCAGGTGGAAAACTGTGGTCAAATTACCCTAATTCTATCTGAACTATCCTGAACTTTCATTTATACTATTCCAATCAATATAGCGTCTTACCTTTAGTAACAAAGCATTACAGGCCTTCTTTTCAATTGCCTCAGCAATCCTCTTTGGATTTGTGACCAATAAATCATCGCCAACAAGCTGGATATCAACTGAAGACACAAGTGATGCCCATGAGGACCAATCATCCTGGTCAAAGGGATCTTCTATTGAAACAATAGGGAAATCTTTGACGAAGTCTTTGTATATGTCACAAAGGCTTTGAGCAGCATAGACATAACTGCCATCATTTGGCTAGTTCTTAAAGTCTAGATCATATCTTCCATCCTTTGTGAAAAACTCAGAAGCAGCCACATCCATACCAATTTTGATCTGCACAAAGACAATAACAGTTAGGTAAAACATTAGTGAAAAGGCTATACATGACAGGAAAAATACAATGCCGCTACCTTTCCAGTATAACCAGCCTTATCAATAGCATCCATAAGTAGGACCAATCCTTCCCTATTGTCTTGAACATTTGGAGCAAAGCCACCTTCATCTCCAACGTTGCAAGCATCTTGACCGTATTTTGCCTTGATAATACCCTTAAGGATGTGATATACTGCCATAACAGATATATGACACAATCAGTTCTCAGGTAACATAACGAGTATATGCACCATAAGAAGATGAGTATCACCTTCACTACCCATACGGAGAGCCTCTGCGAATGAAGCTGCGCCTACGGGCAATATCATGAACTCTTGCATCGCTAGATTATTTCCTGCGTGGCTACCTCCATTGATCACATTAAAGGCAGGAACTGGCATAACGAGCTCCTTCGTTCCTGATAGTTCCTGGATATGCTTGTACAATGGCACTCCTTTTGCTCCCGCACCCGCCCGACAAACACTAAGCGAAACTCCAAGGATAGCGTTGGCTCCGAACTTTGATTTATTAGGCGTTCCATCCATATCGAGCATGATTGCATCCACATCCGCTTGGCTCCTGTCAAGATCAACGATTAATAGTATAAGAACTACAGACGCGCGAAGAGTCATTAGTCTGATGCAAATCTTTGAAAACATGCTTTTGTTTGCGAGTAGACGAACCTGACATCGGCGCCGATGAGCTTGGGGCCGAGAATTTCATTGATGTTCCTGACGGCATTGAGCACACCCTTGCCACCATAGACCTTCTTGTCGCCGTCTCTTAGCTCGAGAGCCTCGTAGATGCCAGTAGACGCGCCGCTCGGTACCGCGGATCTGAAGAGGGCGCCGTCGCCCGTGACGAGGTCGACCTCGATGGTGGGATTACCCCTGCTGTCGACGATCTGGCGGGCCTTGACCGACTGGACGGCCGACTTCTTGGCGGCCGCAGAGGGGGTCGAGGTGGGCGCAGCGACGGCGGAGGCCCGGATCGCGAGGCTGCGCCGGGTGCGGTGCCTGGAGGAGGGGAAGGAGAGGTCTGGGGATCGGGATCGGGAGGAAGAGAGGGAGGCAGCGAAGGAGATGGGCGTCGGGAGGAGGTTGGACTGGGCAAGAGCCATTTTCTAGGGTTCGAGCTCTTCGCTTCCCGATCGCCGGCGGCTAGACGGAGCTCGCGAAGAGACGATGGAATTTATAGCAACGCGGCCCGATCGTCGACCTCGAGGGATCCGTCAACACTCAACGATCCGCTCCAAGTAGAATTACATACAAAACTTTACTCTCCAGTGATGACCGTCAGATGGAAGAGACAGCTAAAATTTAACAGTAGATTTTTCCTTAAATACCGGAGCAATTTCAAATTCCTCCAGGCGATCCGAAACCTAACTGTCCGAGGGCTGCTGCTCGTCGCTTGTCTTCGCTCAACGCCGTGGCGTTTGGTCTGTTGGAAAAAGAGAGATGAAAAGCGGGAAACGGCGAGTGCTTCGCTGGGAAACGGACCGAAGCGGTTCAATCTCAATCGGTTGATGGTTATCGTGGGCCGGCTTCGGCCCAATATAAAAAAATGTAGTCCTTATAATTAATGGTAATATTGAAATATTAGATATATAATAATAATTATTATTATTCTTGTCGATGTAAAAAGCTCACCATTTTTCAACAAAATAGTTTCCAAAAATAAATAAATAAATAAAAATGAAGAGATGCAAAATCCCCATCAAAATGGCAACATGCCAACTATGAATTAGTAGAGTGAAGCAACTCCTCTTCATTTCCTTTAGAAGAGCCAAAGAAGCTTTCATTGATCTACCATGAAACTCATGTCCTACCACACGACCCTAAGACATGCCACCAAATCATCCCCAACACTTATTTCAGACACTCCGAGTGCATTCAAAGATCTCACACACCGGAATTGTCCCGGCCATGGGGAGGCATGTGGTAGAGAGAGTTCCTAGCTCTCGCGAAGTCGAAAGGGCGAAGAGTTCGCTATCGCGCCACTTACAAAGAGTTTACCCCCTCAGCCTCAAGAAGAGCTGCTCGTTGCTCAGTCTCTCATCCCTCTCTCTGTCCCATAATTCAAATGCATCGTCCCTCAATAGCTCCTTCTCGAGTTGGGACCCGAAGAATTCAGCGCCGTTGCGGAAGCTTTTCGGGTCTTGGGCCGGCACCGAGGCGCGATTCGGAGCCGATGACACGAGGTCTCTTCGCGGCGGCGAAGATCCGGCTAGTGGAATCCTGAGTGATGAGTTAGGAAGCGGGAAGAGGTGCAATTGGATTACCGAATTTAGCGGTGAGATGTGCATTTGCTTCTTTAATTAACTAGTTGAGATCAACTATATGAATCTAACCGAATTTTTGTATCGTAGATGAAGCGTATGTTTCATTCCACGACGAGTATTGGGGGGTACCCATTTACAATGACAAGTACAAACATCATTTTTTCTTTAAAAAAAAAAAGCAATTCAATTTTGTTCGACTGATTCGTAAACTATGTAATGTTTGCAGTCGACTCTTTGAGCTTCTTGCATTGTGTGGAATGCTGATCGATCACAACTGGACTGAGATATTGAGGAGAAGAGAGATATACAAGTTCGTATATATACGCATGAATCAATCAACGTTTTTAAAATATTGCTCGAAATTTTTAATTGCTTTCTTCTAGGAAAGTGTTTTTGGAATTTGATCATCATTCAGTTGCGAGGATGGAGGAGAAAGACATCGTGGACATAGCCTTGGACAAGGAGCTCATGCTTGCGGAGTGCAGAGTGAGATGCATAGTCGATAATGCCAAGTGCATTCAAAAGGTGATTCTTTAATTAATTATAGTCAAAATGTTAAAATCATTTATTGATTTGATTTTTATTTGTTGATTTGATTTATTATTATGAAGGTGAGTGGGGAATTTGGATCCTTCTGCGAGTACGTTTGGAGCCAGGTGAACCACAAGCCGATGGTGAACAAATACAGGCACTCTCGGAGTGTGCCGTTGAGGACGCCGAAATCCGAGGCGATGAGCAAGGATCTAGTTCGGAGAGGGTTTCGACTGGTGGGCCCCGTCATCGTCTACTCCTTCATGCAAGCCGCCGGATTAGCAAACGACCATCTTGTTCATTGCTTCCGATTCGACGAGTGCGTGAGGTTCGGCGAGAGGGGAGGCATTCCGTTACCCTACGAGGATTAATCAATCTGTCTGTGTATGATATTGTGCTTCTAATTGTCAACTCTTTCACAATTTGGTTAAATCAATCAATGGATTGCATTCCATTGGAAATAAACGGTTAATAATGGATCCACTTGAATGATTAGCAATTTAGCAATAAAACAGGACAGTAGAATAATGGATAAATGTTGATGAAGATTGAAGGGTAATAAAAT
>JBBPFP011257514.1:0-22473 GCA_037974795.1 Kaempferia galanga
TTTGGGCTTCCCTAGCTTCCTTTAATGTCTTCTTGGAAATATGTATTTCATTTACTTTTCTCTTGCTTTACATTGTATTTATAGAACCTCTCTTGTACATTTACAGCAGCAAAAATTAAGAACTAGTCATTATTTTCAATCTCTTGGCATTCTTCAAAACATTTTGACACTTTAAATGTTTGTTTACTAATTTTAGGTTGTCCATAAACTAGGAACTGGATGTCGCCCAAAACCAACAAACTGACAAACAAGTAAACACAAAAGACTCAAAAAGCTAAGGTCCAAGCCTTGCCTTGGCTAAAGTGGATACAGGAGTAACACATGCAAACTAAATAACCAGAGGCCAGCAAACAAATAGTGCATCTATGACACTTAAAATCCCAAAAACATGTTACTGAAAAAATAATGATAAAAACAAATTTTGAATATCTCTAGTTCACATCTGTTCAGAACATGTTGATGAGACTTAAATCTCCAAAACAAAAAAATTGAATATCTCTGGTACACTTGTTCATAAGGCAGATAAGACTGAACATACCTCCCTCCATATAGAAGAAAGGCAAGTGCAGCAAACAATGAGACAGCTGCCAAAGTGGAAAATGTTTCCATAATACATGAACACTTTACATGTAAAATGGGGAGTTGAAAATACAGTATCAAGCAAACCTGCAAAGAATATCTTGGCAACAATGACCATGGCTGGGACTGGCTTCCACCACAAAACCAACCATAGAGAGATCTGCATACAATTGAAATAAGATGCTATCACTACAAAAAGATGAGGTTTACCACCCAACAAATATTAGATAGTTGTCATTAAAAGTATTTTAGTTGGCAAAGTTATTATAATGATTATATTTGTGATGAAATTTCTTTGTCACAGTTTTGTCACTATCTTGTATATGATACCGTAAAATAACTTGTCAATTAGTAATGAAAAAAATATCGCTAATGTTACATTTATTAACAGACGAATGAATCATATCATTGACAGTTTTAACCACGAGACTTAGACCAATGAGATATAGAAATGAAATTTGTATCACCAAAACATTAGTGACAAATTAATAAGTTTGGTGATAAAATTTTGATATTAAAATACACTCTTTTTTGTAGTGTAGACTCTTAAATCTTACAATGAACATGCAACAATCTTACGAAGGTTTTAACAGTTCCTACAATAATAGGATAATCATAGAAAACATCCTAACTTCCCTCGAGTTTGAATCTACTTAAAAATTTCATTCCATGGTCAATAAAACTACTATACTACAAACCATTTGAGTAGTTTTGAGTAATGACAGAGGTATGCATCATCCATATAATCAAAAGGACATAAAGAAGATACAATCACAAAGAAGAATTTATATAAGCAAAAAAACCAAAGAAAAAAAGTGTATATTATCATTTGGAAAAAACATTTGCATGTGATATGATTACTTGAAAAAAGATTTTCTGACCTCTCACAAAAAGAAACTAGAAGTCCCTCAGCTTGAGGAAAAGAGGAATATGAAAAATAAATGCTTCAGATCCATATCTTCTTTCTTATTTTTACTAACGTCAAGTTTTTCCAAGTATAACCCCTCCTTTTCTTAAAGTGATTTTCCTACCTCTCCTTTTTTGCTCTTAAAATCCCACTCCCCATTTTTTTTTAATTTTCTTAAAGTTGTTCCCTTATTTTGTTGAATCAATCATGGTGTCTACTTAAAAGTTAGACATTGGATTAGGCCCTAGATTGGAATTGAGATGTGGGATCTAGGACCTATTACATCAAGGAATAGGGATTAGAAGGGACATATTGCTTCCTTTTGACTGAGAATATGAACAAGCACATAAACTAGCCACGACAAGAGAATGCCTTCAGTCTTCATTAGAGGCAGTGTTCTTGCCATTCACAACCTGAGGAGAAATTTGTTACCTGAGAGGGGACATGAACCGTTACCAGGTTAAGAGAAAATTGTTGTGATGTATTTATAGAATAAAGCCGTCAAGGTACAGACAATTTCTTAGTATGATACCAAAAGACTAGACCCGTAATACCTATTAACAGAAGGGATATTGAAACCACATATAGAAAATGAAAGACTATTAACCTGAAACCTATATAAAAGCTAGAAGAAATTCATTCCAATCATAGAAGGGATTACTATATGCACTGTAGAAAATGCTAACTGAAATTACCTGTATAACATAGATAACTGCATTAATTGCGTAGAAAGCTGGTCTAAGCCCATCAGTAGATACTGAACGTGCCTGGAGATAACAGAAAAAAAAGAAAAACCCACACACGCCACTCAGCTGGAATTCTTCAAAAAAATTACTAGCCAAAATCCCGAATACCGACCTGATAGTAGATTTCTGCCCAAAATAACACCAGCAAAGCGTAGGTAGTGAAAAATACAAGACCAGGAAAATCTAGAAGAATATGCTGAATTATCTGAAAGACCGACAAGTATATTTAGATGAGCTCGAGAACCATCAAACACTCGTCAGAAAAAAGCCAAACGAGGCCACAAGCGCACCTCAGGGTGTATTTTATCAACGTCCCAACGAAATACAAAAACCAGCGACCTAACTGCAACGCAGGAGTAACAAAGCGGCAGCAGTGAATCAGTGCATCATGACAAAGAGCATATGATTACGGTCAATGGAGGCTAGAAAAACCAAATAATTACCCCCGTTCACGAGGAAATTCAATAAGTGGAAGACCTTCTGCGTCGTCCAACCAAACTCCGACACTCTACATTCAATTCTAATCAACTGAACCTGCAATTCAAGAAACACGAACGATGACCGCAAGGACGAATCACGACGAGAGAAGATCAACTTAGGCATCGAAACCCTAGCGCGCAAGATCCGGAATGCGATTGAAAAATAAGGGGAGGGGAATTACGAGCGCGACAACGGACACGAGGCCGTAGAGGACGGCGAGGGTGTGAAAGATCCGATCCTGCCACAAGGGGGAGCTGTTGACCTCGTCCCACCAATCGGGGCCGCTCCAGAGCAAGGGAAAGACCGACGACGGGGCCATGAGCAGGCGCATCCGCCGATGCTAAAAATCTCCGGCGACGGAAGCTTCTTGGCGGATCTGAGGGCGAGAGAGCAGAAGAGGAAGGAGCCAAGGGACAGAGAGAAAAAATAACGATAAAAATGGATGGGAAAGGGAAAGAGTGACGCGGAGGTTATCGCAGGCATCGCGGACAGCGCGGGGCAGCGGAACGGAGCTGGAGTCGACACGTTTCTGGTCGTGGGAAAACAATTCCGACGGTCGAATGTTCTGAAATCGGCTCGTAGATTGTGAACCCTCGACGAATGCGGACTCGTCGTTCGATTGGACGGTTCAATCGAACCGGTTGGCTCATTAGTAATACAGCTTTTTTTATCTAATTATCTATGCAACTAAGTTTTCTAAATATTCAAATAACACACCTAACTTTTATAACGATGAAATCACGTATTATATATCCACTTTACCCCTCTCATTTACACAATTATTTTTAAAAATCTACTCATATTCAAAAATCATTCTCTCAATATATTGAGTCTAATTTATATTTGAGAGCATAGATATAATTAGGAGAACTAGACGAACATATAGGAGTTAATTTTATGTCAATCCGAAGTTGTTTGGTCTATCAACCAGTTTTGGCCAAAATCGGTTGATGGATCAAATATTCTCGGATTGCATGCAACTAGTTCATATGTGTTTTTCTAGTTCTCCTAATTATATACATGCCTTCAAAAGTCAATTTGACCTAATATATTAAGAGCGGTGATTTTTTCAATATGAATTAGTTCAAAAAAATCTAATTTGTGTTTAAAAAATCACTACTCTTAATATATTGAGTGAAATTGATGTTTGAGAATATGGATATAATTTGGAGAACTAAATAAATACATAGAAACTAGTTTATGTCAATCCAAGATTGTTTGGTCTATCAACCGATTTTATTCAATATCAGCTGAGCCCAAAATCGGCTAATGGACCAAATGACCTCAAATTGACATAAAACTAGTTTCTATGTGTTTACCTAGTTCTCCTAATTATGTTCGTACCCTCAAACATCAATTTGACTCAATATATTGAGATTAGTGATTTTTTTACCATGAATTATGTTTTCGAACACATTCGTGTTAAAAAAATCACTACTCTCATGTGCTCGTCTAGTTCTCCTGATTATATTGATGCTCTCAAACATTATCCAATATATTAAGAGCAATGATTTTTTTAACACGAATTAAATTTTTGAAACACATTCATGTTTAAAAAATTACTGCTTTAAATATATTGAGTCAAATTGATGATTAAGAGCATAAACATAATTAGGAGAACTAGACAACATATAAGAGCTAGTTTTATGTTAATTCGAGGTCGTTTGATCCATCAGCTAATTTTGGGCAAAATCAATTAATAGATCAAATATTCTCAGATTGACATAAAACTAACTCCTACGTGTTTGTCTAGTTTTTAAAATTATATTCATACTTTCAAATATCAATTAGATCTAAGATATTAAGACCAGTGTTTTTTAAACGTGAATGTGTTTAAAAAATTTAATTTGTGTTTAAAAAATTACTGCTCTCAATATATTAAGTCAAATTGATATTTGAGTGCATGGATATATAATCAAGAGAACTAGCCAAACATATAAGAACTAGTTTGACATCAATTCAAGTTTATTTGGTTTATAAACTGATTTTACCAAAAAGACAACTTTGATTAAAAAAAGTAAATTAGTCAACTAATTTTTAAAAACAATTGATTGATTTACTCTAAATTTTAAAATTTTGACCGACCGAATTGATTCGATTGGCAAAAAAAATTAATTTTTAAATAGAAATCAATATTTTTTTATCAATAGACTAATTAGGAGTAAAATAGAAACAAATATATAATTTAATAATTTTAAAATTACCTTATGTGATTTAATAATTTTGATAATTTACCTAGCTTAAAAAACAACTGTATAAGAAAATTATTAAAGATATAAAAAAACACACACAAGAGAATAAAATATCTAAAGAATGGAGGTTGAATAAATAAATTAAATATATGCATAAAAATAAGCGTTAAATAGATGATTCGATCAGCTAATTACTCCAAACAGCCAACACCAGATGAAGTAGAAAATTCTCCACTCGGGACGGTGCTATGACTAAGACATGCCACATGAGATTAAGAGGTCGAATCTCGACGCACCTGAGCATGCCTCCCCTATATCTATCTGTGATTTACCTGGATGAAGTAGAAAATTGCCATAAAAAGTGGCCCGACACGACAGGAGACACGCAGTGGGAGGCGGCTTCTTTACCTCTTCGACTCAGACGACGATAAAGCCAACTAAAAAGACGGTTTGATTCCGCCGCAAGCTCGGACACTGGACGCCACGCGCGTCGGCGCCGACGAGTGCGATCGAACCCCGTTTGCCCAAGGTCTGACGTGTTCCTTTCCCTCTCAATTTAGGTTTTTTTTTTTTTTAACCTTGTCAATGATTTCGTTCAATTTTCTCGCTTGTTCTGTCTTAGCTGTTAATGATGGCGTCGATCTCTCCCCTCCCTTTGACTCGCTACTCTGGCGATTTGGGGCATCTTGTTGCCTTAGATGAGTCTATGAGAAATCCTTGTCCAAATCGATTCTTTTGTTTATTGAATCTTTTGGTTTCTGTTTCTGGTACTTGTCGATCTCTTGCGTCCGGGAATTTGATATTCAATTTTATGTTTCTTACAGTTGATTCTTGCGAAGAAGGTTGAGTTGTGTGATAGTATCGTGCTGGAATAACCAACTGACACTAACATTAGAATCAAAGAAAAGTTGGAATATTGTGAATGCTCATGTGAAGGAATTTACAAGAGGAAGTTGGTAATAGAATTATATGTACGTAGGTTGTTTATTTATCTCATGCCTCTATATAGTAAACAATAGATCTAGATCTCGGAGCGGAGAAGTATAAAGAAAAGTTGTGATGTCACAGTAAGAATTGTGGGCACTTCTTTTTTTCCCGTCAATAGGGAATGAATAAATTAAGAGAAAATCATTTAAAAACACTATTATTGGAATCAAATTGAGCTAGCAGAAATGTTTTTCTTGCTTAAGACCATTGAATGCAAAATTTTACTAAACAAGATAAACTTTTTAAAAGATTTGGTTAAACATATTAGTTGCCCAGGCCTCAAAACAGTATTATCCTACCAAACTATGGATTGAGCTGGACACCAAGGTTCTATGCTGGAAGCCATTTTTGGTCTATAGTAGTTTTGGTGAATTGAGCACCCCCGTCAGCCTATTAATTGTGTTTATCTTGCACAAATATTTTCCCTTATTGTATATGAACTCCAATTTCTGTATAATTCATATAAATTTGTTTGTTACTTTACCTTGGCCAGAGATACTATTCAAGCAATTGTAGTTGGTTATGAGTTAATTCCCTGCATTGTACTATTAATCTTATTCGGATAGCCACTTCATTTGATTGTCCACTAAAATATCCTTTCACAATCTCTAATATCTGAATTCGTGATCTAACTTTTTGCAGAAATCATACTGATAGCTGATTATAGTATCTTCAGGTTTCATTAAAGATATTCATATAACATGTTGCTTAACTGATGATCGTTGCTAAGGTAAGTATCTTAGTGCAATCAAATGTTAACTTTTCTAATGGCATAAAGATATGCAATTAAGTTGGTGTTGCCTTTCAATTCCTTTGTATAGGTTGGGTTTGAATAAAGTAAATCAGCTTGATGGATGATATTTATGGAAAGATAGATGTTTTCCCAGAGCACTTCCAGCCCATCAAAGCATCTGAAAGTTCTCCACAAGGAAGCAATTCAAGAGATGATCATAAACTGAGGTGAATTATTACATTGCTATATGCATGTACTTCAGTTCTGTTGGCCTTAACATCATCACTTTTCCTGTTTGCTTCATTGGTCCAGATCACAAAGTCATTCATGGACTGTAAGAAGGGTGATTGGAGCTGCATCTCTTTTGAACTTGTTTTCTCTACCTCGTCTTCCATGGGGATCTGGCGAAGATGATGAGAAGGTTACTACATGGTTTTTAGTATCCAAGTGCCTTGAGTCAAGTTCATACTAAGCTACTGAGAATAATTTTCTTGCTAGCAGGTCGAACTTACTAGAGCCGAACTGGAGTCCCTTCAGTCTGAAATTGTGGATGCAGAGGACAGAGAGATGCATCTAAAAGCTCAGTAAGTTCCATTATCTTTTACCATGACCTCAAATTATCATGACTTCAGAATAATTTTGCTGTATGGATTCTAATTGGTATTCTTCTTGTCTTTTTCTTCAATACTTGGACTCTAAGTTTACCCCCTCCAGACCTGTTTCAGACATTCAAATTCCAACACTGACATCAGAGTGGACACCCCACAATTGACACCTCGTTCATCACACGTAAAATTTTTTTGTGGGTGATATTCAAATCCACTTCTATATCAGATACTTGTATATGAGTTCAAGTAACAGATCTTTTCAGGGGTGTCTTCAACCTCTAGTACATAAGAATGCTTTGAGATTGGAAACTCTAGTCTAAAATATTAAATAAATACATAACTTTTAACTCTACTTTTATAGAGATTTAATATTAAAAACTTGAACTACAGTCTTTTTTGGAACAAGCATAAGTGAAGATCAGTGACGACGACTTTCGTTTATATGGTAACTGTTGTTATTGATCAAAACTAGATACTAAGATGCTGTCTTAGCCTATGTAAATTGAGTTATCTTAAAATATGGATATTAATCTCAGTGTTATTACCTTAAATATACATATGAGTTATATCTCTGTTCACATGTTTCACTTTCAGCCATAATATTATGCTTTGCTGTATGCTTATATGCAATTTAAGGGACTATATATACTTAGAGTTGAGATCTGGAACGTTAGAGTATTTTATCCTTTTAGTTCCCAATGACTTGAAATGTTTGCCTTGTCTGACTCTGTTTTAAATGCTGCTAACTTCCTTTTGCCTACTACCACTCTATTCATCTTATTTCACCTATTCAATGAATTGTATATTTTTGAATCTACCTAGATGTGGCATAGTAGAATGAGAAATTCAATTGGATGTCTTGAGTTGCTAGGAGAAAATATAGTTTTAATTGTTCTCCAGCAGTTGGTATATATAACTTGATAGATATTAAAATAAAAGGCAATATATTAAAGATGGTATGGATATGTTCATAATGGTTCATAGTGTATCTTAATAAATTTTATTAATTAGAGATAGATTGTGAGGTATAGAGTCAGGCAATAATTTTACTCCACAGTTAATTTAGTTTGGAATAGGATTTTTGTAGCCAACCTAAAAAAAGTTGAAACATATGGCTTTATTGTTTTAACACCCTGCAAGAGTCTGTTGTTGCTTTTTTGTTGGTTATGCAGTTATGGTTTTAACTTAATGGACTACATCTGAACCATGGTTAAAGGCCCAGAATTAGTAGCCCAATACTAAAGTGCATGATCATGCAGCAGATCCTGCATCAGTTTATTTTATAGACACATACACATAGATGTCACTGATTAAACCTAATATAGATGCATATAGTACCCTTTTGATATCACTTGAGATACTAAATTGTTTCTTCTATGACTGGCTAGTGACCTAGTAGCTAAAATTGTGGTTTCACTTTGATCTGCTTAAAGTAAAAAACTCTCCCTTTGACGTCAGGCTAGAACACGTTGATGGCATTTTGAGATCCGCACGGCTTTGTGGTTATCTCTATGTTCGAACTGTATGTTTATCTGGCCCTTTTTCCTTTCTCTCTCTCCCAACTTTATGAGGGCTATAGCAACTTGAATCTCTTTTTGTGTAGAGATGGACACAACTTCCTGGAGAACCTCCTATAATAGATGATGATGATATAGATGATTGGCTTCCTCGATTTGTTATACTCCACGGTTCATCTATCTATTATTATCTCAGATCCTTTGGTAATTTTCTAGTTGCATTATTTCCTTTAACTCTGGTCTTCACTTATTTTCTTTTATCAAAAGAATTGACCAAATAATTCATGTTTGTTCAAATCTTTATTTGTTTTACCATTTCCCCAGACATGAGTCCTCAGGATACTACAAATTTATCTGAAATTGTTGAAATGGGACCGCTGCCAAGCTTCATTGATGAAGACAAAGAAACGAGATATGCCTTTTACCTTTTGACCAATCAAGGATTGCGATTTGAATGCTCAAGTATTTCTCGAGGACAGGTAAATTATGCTTTTGAGTTTTTTTTTTTTTTTTTTGGTGAAGTTCTAACACCCCACATAGACAGCATCATTTATCTAAAATATGATAACTAAAAACTAATTGATTTTTGTTTAATTTGTGAGCTCCAAATGATATTGGGATTGGTTTACTATTTGTTTGTTTTGAGCCAATCAGAATATTGAATAGACATCTCGTTTGAGCACCTTCAACATAACCAAAATTTTACTCTCCTGACAAATCAATTAACTCGATCAATACTGTTTGTAAATTTTGTTATCTTGCTATATTTCAACAAGCTATTCATCTTGTGATATTGAACACCAGGTTTATTCTCATGTTTCAGGTGGAATCATGGTTGTCTACACTACGAACAGATTGCAAACTCGAGTCTGGAGCAACTCTTCAAGATTCAAGGAAATCATAGGATTCATTGTATAGGTAATCCCTCAACAATTTGTAAATATTTCATAGCCATTTCTTTTTAAGCTATGTACATTAATGTCCTCCATATATTGTCATTGGTGTTTCAATTGGGTGTTTTTGTAGTTTGTTCATTTCTGTTCTACTCTGGAAGACTGCAAATAAGCATTTTTTTTTCAAAAAAAAATTATTATCTACATTTTTCTAGTTGTCTGTTTTGCTTGAATATTTTGAATTACTTGACTTGAATATTATGTAGCTTTACATAAAGCTTAGTTGAGTTTTGATGAGCTTCTCAATATGTTTCCTATGCATCAGATTGGCTCAATGGTTTTCACCTTCATTTGTGAGAAAAACAATGATGCAAGATTTTAAATAATTATTGCTAAAATCAAATATTTAAATAATCTCAAGCGAGGCCAATTAGAAATGTTTTGGTTAAAAACTTGTGGAGCTTAAAAGGGAAATCGAAAAACTTTTTCATAGATGAGTCGAAGGATGACTTTCTAGCATCCTAGATCAAGCTTTAGAGACCCCATTCTTTTCATAGATGAGTCGAAGGACGGCCTTTTAATATCTTGTTAGAGACGTCACTCTCTCGATGTAACTTGAGACCTCATCGGAAGTTCGCGATAGAACAATCAAAGAAAAGCAAAGAGATTACTCACTCTAGGACATTGAAAGTAATATTTAATAAATGGGAATTTAATCAAGTCGATGGGGAAGTTGTTTTAGAATTTGCATCTTAATTATAAAATATTTTTTATATCATATTAAATGTGAAATTGTTTCTTATATAGAAATAAATAATAATAAAGTTAACAGTAAAAGTTTAGCAGCATTCGCATCATGAATTCTTCGTATCTCAATGCATGTGGTACGTGTAGTAATTATTGCATGAAGTATTCATTGCAATTTGCAAATGTAAAATGCTTCATAAGTCGACAGTAAATATATTTCTCTATAAAAGTTAATATAGTTTAAAAAGTAGATCGGTTTCAAATTTAGAGGGTCACTTGAAACACGAGAGTTTAAAATTTCTTTGTTGTAATATTTAAGTATAGATTTTAAAAATATGTCTCATTTGTCTCTAAAATTATTAGGCATGGTGTATAATATTTTTTTTTATTCCGAAAATAGATTTCTCTTTAAAATTTTGACTTAAAATTTATTATTTCATGATATTTTGTTTTTTTCTTTATTTTTCATATTTTCTAAAATAGCAACTAGGGTTTATTCAAAAGTAATTTTACATATCACATCCCTCCTATGAATCACTAAAGCTAACTTCTTTCTGAATAAAAATCAAGAGGATTCCCTTTTCACTGTTCAGTCATGTACATTTATCCTCTTGCCCTCCAATACTGTTTCCATTATTATTTCTCATTACTAAAAACTGTAGATATTATAATTGGATGTGTAATTGTAGCGACTATGAAATTGTAACTATTACAACTGGGTTTATCGATAGTTGTAGCAGCTACGAAACCATAGTTGTTACAACTGAGCTAAATTTGTAGTTGTAGCAATTAAGGTTCAGTAGTTACTACAACAGTAATTGTAGTAGGTACACTTTCATAATCGTTACAATGTGAATATTTTTTAACAAATTAAGTCTGTATTGTAGCAACTAATAAATGAGGTGTCCTTTTGACTTTTGCCTCTTTGCTTTTTTTAGTTGTTTACTTTTTATTCCTGTAATGAAGCAAGCAAACTTTGTGTTGTTCAAACTTGTTTAATAATGCCACTGAATCAAAGCCAAATCGAACGTAAAATAACGGTTGTTTAAGCTTGATTTGATTTCTTTTTTTTTATGAGTTTGTGTTTGATTCAAATTTACTTAAACTTGATTAATTTAGATGTTATTAAGCTCTTAATTTGAACTTATTTGATTGTTTAAAATTTTTATATTTTAAACTTATTTAGTTCGTCACTAAATTTAATATTATAAATTTATTTATTCATTTTGAGAGTTCTTTGTTTATTTATTACTTTAATAAGATCTTTCTTTATTAACATGCTCCACAAATTTTGTTGATTCCTGAATTGTTCATGAACAAATAATGAGCCGAACATTATATGTGTTCAATTTTTTCATTTAGTTTAATAAATTGTTCTAGCTTCTTTATTTATTGACTTTGTATATATTGAATGAACATGAATAAAACTTCTTCACAAATGCTTAATTTATTTATAGTCCTATTAAATTTCTTGTAAGAACATAATTACAAAAAATATCATCCAACTTTTAGGGATTTAGGTTCCTGATTTTGATCCCCATCTCAAAACTCATCTCATATAGCTAAAAATACTCTGATGGTTTTCAAGTTGTCTCCTCTTTCCTCATCTCATGTATGAGCCTGCAGAATGCACTTCAAGTTAGAGGAAAGATTATCCTTTCTTGTTTCCTTAGGAAGTAAACAATCCGGACACTTAGTAATGTTAATCTCTTATTATACCATATGTGGATGGTGAATATAATGTATGTGTGCATTTAACAAGGGCATGAAGTTGTGTATGGTAACTCGAAGCCAAGTATGTGAGATTGTGTTTAAAGAAAAATCCTATTTGAAGTACTGCAAATCACTGAATCGAGCATCTCAACCATTTATTTGTACTTGAACACAACTAAGCAAGCAATAATAACACTTAAGTTATAAACAAATTGCAGAAAAGAAAGCAGAATGAGATCAGGCCAAGAAGATAATGTGAGAAAATCCAAGGTCTTTCAGCAGCTTTATTTATTTGGAATTACATTCCAGAATGAGGATACAACTAAAACAGCTTCAGGTACAGATACCAGTATTGCACTATTTTCTCCTTGTTTCATTGGAAACCTCAGATTCAAACTTGAAAGACAAAATTTCTTCATCATCATCATCATCACTCCATGCTTTTAGTAAAGCATTTTAAGACATTGCTGAAGTCAATACAAACCATAATCTAGGTAATATACACAATACAGTTACATCTAGCTGCAATAGTCATGCAGAATATAGCTTAAGACGAAATGTTTAAGATCACTTCTTGTGTCACCCCTTAACAGCGGGCAGCTTGGCAACTGGCCACTTCTTCCTATCATGATGAGTTTGATACCACGAGCTTCTGTTTGGAAAGGTATTTTCACTTTCGAGCTGGGGAAATATGCAAATAAGGCTTTGATCTTCACTTCCTCGCATGTAAACATTGTCATCATCAGGAAGGCTGAAGTCAGCAGGGTTTTGGTTGATAATGCAGTTTACAGTAACACATTGATGCCTCATTGACTGGACTAGTCCATCCATTTTGCTGATCGAGGCCTGACCCATGCCAAATTTATGTACAAAAGAATCACCACATTTCGTATTCTTCTTGTTATTTACAATGGACGAGAGATTGATCTTGGTAATTTCTGAAGGGGCATGCATTTTCTCTATCCCACTGATGCAGAAAGAAGGCAGTTTATTATAACACCAATCTTGATAACTAAATGATGCACTGTTTGATTGAGACATGATCTCTTTTTGCAACAAAGACCCAAGATCACCTACTCTAGGAATTGGGCGATAAGGTCTGCTCAATTTTCCATGATTTTGATCACAAGTAGAATATGGAGCTGCAAATGGATTTTCAGGTGTCTCCCTAATTTTGAGACCAACTTTCATACCAAGCATCTCAGGGGGTTGATTTAACATAGAATTTTGGACATTTCCTGTGAAGTTTAAATCCCATGAGGCAACTGGATGAGCTGCCTGATCAACTAGCCTAAGCAAATGCAATGCTGGAACAGTTTCATTGGTATGCAACTCCATGGGAACCATACTTCCTGAATGAAGCCTATTTCTTCCATCCATACAAAATGATCTGGTCATTTGAGCTCCGTTTGTTGATTGCCAGGATGGTCCTCCCCCATCTACAAAATAGGAGCCTATGAGATTCATTCTTTCAGAAGCCTCAGACTCTTGAGAAACAACTGTCTTCTGACTTCTATCCAACAGTGAATCAGAAGGAATCATTTTCCCATGATTGCAACAAGGATCAATGTTCCCCATATCAGTGCTATATTTTCTTCCTATCAATGGTGATGACAAAACATGATGTGTAGCTCTGCTTGAACACGGAACAGAAAATCCCTGATATTTTTGGTATGATTCCAAATCGCATAGCCTCATTTGGTCCCATGAAGAACTTTGAGAAGGGTAGATTTTCTTAGAATCATCGGTTGCATATGATTGGTGTCCATCATATTGAGGAATTGTCATAAACTCCGTAGCTTGCTGATTAAGATCAATAAGGATTTGCTTCCTATGCTCAGATTTGCTGGCTCCACATTCAGCATTCTGGGTACTGCAAGAAGCAGTAGGGATATCATATCCTGTATCATTAGGATTGGCATAGCTCTTATATTTTGCATTTGAAACCTTGTCTTCACAATGTCCTGATACATATGATTCATATCCATGCCGTATCTCACCTGGTGCCATTGATAGTTCATGTTTGTTCTTAGAAGTGACATCAGTACTAACTAAATTTCTTTCATGCTGGTTTTTTGCTAAGAGTTCAACAATGTCCATCGGAATATCATCAAGAGTTTCCTTTTCAACTGTTGTTGAAATCTTTCGTTTCTTAACAATTTCTTTCTGCAAAATGAGAACGGATGGGTGTCTTAGAAGAGGCAATCATTTATTTCACTAAAATAACAGAAACAAAGAAGAAATATACCACTAAAATCCATAAAAACCTCATGGCATCATCTTTTCCTTAAAGAAAATAGAAATATGATTTCGTCAATTGCATGACTAAAAACTAAGAAGTTTGATTATTTAGTGATTCTAGGTGTGTTTGGAGTGACACAACCAAGCACTGCAAGTAGTACATAAATGCTGTACAAAGATGGTTATCACATTGATCGACTAGTGTATTTCATCAATTTACTTATAACTTGATTTCAGGAAATTTCAATGTTAGGCTCCTGCTTAGTGCCACATTAATGGACAAGAAAGGACAATCATATACCAACCAATAAAACAGAATATTCAGATTTAAGATTCTTTCACATGTATGTAGTGGTCTAGGATGAGGTATCTGATGTTAAACGTTTGGTTTGGTATAAGAATACTGGTTATTATGGCACTTCACTAAAATTGAAATAAAGAAGAGTGTCTTTCAAAGAAAATAAAAAACACACAGACAAATGCATTCGTTATGAAGTAAGAAGCTCCCTCTTTTTTTTCAAGGAGAAAGAATTTGCATTATACCTCTGACCATTTTACTTGGGAAGAATCTCTGCTCTCAACATGAGACACCATTTTCCTTCTAGCCCTTTTCTCGCTACTATTGCCTACATTTCCTAGAAAAGGTGGTAAGTCATTTGTAGAATGTATTCTTCCCATTTTATGAATAGCATTTCCAGTATGAATCTTTTTCATCATTGCACCTCTACAATCCCAATCTTTTTGCTGTTGAATGAAGCAATTGTCCCTTGATTTTACTAAAAGTACCTTATTTTCCTTTTCAACAATATGCTTTTTGTTACGTTTATCTACTTTGAAACCTTGCTGAAGGGGATCTGCATCATTATCATTATATCTACTGTGGTATATCCCAACATTATTCTTCTTCTCCTCAATTTCAACATATTCTTTTTCAGTGAGAGCCTTCTTTCTCTGTGAATCATCAGTGACAAATTTCTTTGAAACCTTCTTAAGCCAATGAATCAGAGAAAGTTCCTCCTCTTTGTTCTGATTAACTTCTACACCATCATTATAAGAACTGCTATTTAGGTCTCCAAGTTGAGCTTCACACTTTGATGGATCAGATCCATGGTTTTTATCTACACCACATGTTTCTCCATGTCCTTTGAAAGTGCGAATCTTCTTAGATATGTGCAACTCTTCACTTTTCATAATATCCTCAATAAAGCGTAGTTTTCGGACCTTTTTATGGTTCACTTTTCCAAGTGAATCACTAGACACACTGTCCTGAAGTGGACCACGGTTCTTACTATTCGACAAACCCATTTTACAGTATGATGCTTCAAGATTTCTCTGCTCTAAATTCACCAAATCATGAACAAACATGTTGCCTGCAACAGAAGTTACAGCATTATCTTCTGAAGCACCAAATTGAACCTCAAACATCTTACATTCTTTGGGTTTGCTATCAGATTTTACAATTGCTCTTGTTTTAGTAGTAATTCCTTCACTGTCTCTCTGATCCGTGAGATCAGTACCACTTAATTTCAGAAATACATCAGGACCTCCAACATTACCACCACCATTTGGTTTGTCACAGACAGTATGAGAAGCATCATCATAAAGAAAAGCAGACAACCATTTGTCTTTGATGATAACTGTTTTCCTTCTTAGATCTCTTCCGGCATGAAATTCATCTCCAACCACAACAGAGGTAGGTTTACATAACCAATTTTGATTCTCTTTGGATCCAAAATTCCTATATATACATTTTTGGAGACCTGAAAAAAGAGGGACTAAATACAAAATTTGATGATAATAATTAAAATACTAGTGAAAAATTAATTCTTACCCGTTGCCACATCTTTTGTTATGGTTTGGTTCGGTTGCTTTCTGTGACACAGATCTGAATTGAATGCAACATGGCTGATGTTATTAGAAGAATCTGGCACAAGTCTCTCTCCAGGAATGATATTTTCAGAAAAATGCTTTTGATAAGAAAATGATCTTTTTGAATTGGAACTTAAAAAAAATAAGGATTTTTCTTTCTTTTTTTCTTTATTCTCAAGTACCCTCAAGTCAGCTTTTCCAGTTACATCTTCAGAGGTGCTAATTGTATGAAGACAGTTCACACAATTCCATCGCATGAAATTGGAAACATGTAACGGAGGTAGCTTGTTCGTAGGTTTCTTACAACTTTCATTGCTGGGCATAAATAATGGCCAACAGGTCTTTACATCTCTTTCCCGAACACCAGCAACATAACCACTGTAAAAATGAAAATACATTATTAACAGTCTAAAAAAAGAAAAAAAAATGGCAAATGCGCTATCCAAAATTTGTTTGGTTCATTCCATTGTCCTTTAACATCACTGTCTAAAATATCAGTATTAATTGTCCATAGAGTTTTTTAGCTAGAGAAGTAAGAAGGAAAGGTATCTTGTTGTAAAGTTTAGAAGTTCTAGCTTAAAATTGAGAAAGCTGCAGAAAGAAAGCACTGAGAAAGTTGATTTAGAAGCAGAATGCACAGAAAAGAAATCTACAATTACCGAATTGTAAAATGACTGCAAATGTCTGAATCTTCCTTGTTATCAGTCCTGGGAAGAGATTCTTTTCCCTCATCGAGGAATTCTTTCAATGATGCTTCCATAACTTGAAACAATCATAATTAGCTGTCCAGACAGTTTTAGGTGGTTGCATCAGGTAACTGCTTCTTGTTGAACATCAAACATGACAAAATTGCACCAAAGCTAACATTTCATAAAGAGTTTATTTAGCTTAAAATGCTAAAAGAAACTGCAAACATATGGACACATGACAGAATATGTTGGACCTGTGTACGGCATATAAAAGCATTGAAGAATAGCTAGTTGATGTACATGGTCCTTTTTAAAATCTAGCAATATTATTATAATATGGGATACAGTATATTTCAAAATTATGAAAAAAAAGAATGTGTACATATACACATACAAGTACAAGTGATTCAATGCACTAACAATATATTACTTATAAATAGTTACATATATGGCAAGAAGTCAACAACAATACCAGTGCTATATAAACCTAATAATAGATGCAATGTTGTTTCTCTAATAGAATAGAGAAGACTTGAAATCAGTAGGAATACCAAAGTCAAGAAAAAACAACGAGAATATGCACTTAGAAGCATTGGATGATTCTTATTGCAAGAAACTCATACAACCAGATGGCAACAGCTTGTCCATGTATTCAAGAATAGATTGAGTCCAAGAAAAAGAAATGAACTAAAAAACATATATGTCACGCTAATAAGATGTCAGTTATACTAACAAACCTCTTAAAATATAAATTGTTGTCACTGAAACGACTTGTATGAGTCTCTAAAACCAAGCAAGGGTTAAGCTCAAACATATAGCTAGCACACATTTTCACTTACAGAAGCAATAATAGTTGGTTCCGTTTTAGTTACCAGAAGCTCGAAGTTGCAAGTTGGAGTTCGAAATGAAAGAAATGCAATGTTTTGAAGCTCCACCAGTAACTAGGAATAACCTCGAACATCAAATAGGGTCTATCTGCACAATATTGAACATAAAATAACAGGTCTAAAAGATAACGCAAGAAGTTACTTCAAGCTATAGAGCAAGCTGTAAGTTTCCAAACAAAGGTTTTTTTTCTACTTCTCACATATAATAAACAAAACCAAACTGTGCAAAGAAGTTATATTTAATCAACGCAAAGTTTCCTACATAAAATGATAGAATGGAGAGAAATATTCACTATTGGTACCTGATTCCACAGAACCAGAAATAAACAGTAGGCCTCACAATATCAACTCCTTAAAAGCCCAAAACCAAACTGCAAACCCCCTTTTGGAGAGAGCACCTTGACATCCCACTTATATCTAAATCAGACCTAATTGTACTATACACCGTACACGAAAACAACCCACGAAACAAAAACCCACCCCCAACCCGATTGAAACCCAGCTCTCGAGCAAAAACAGGGAAGCAGATGGAATAAAACCGATAAAAATCCAAACTTCAATCCCAAACTCCACTCAATTACCAGCAAGGTAGTTCCCAAACCTGAAAAGGAAGTCCCCAGCTGCTCCTCCTCCGCGTCACGGCTTTCCGCTCCGCTCGCCCAAATCGCGGATCCGATGGGAAAAAACTAGGGGTTGGGGATCAGAGACGGATCGATCGCGAATCTCAAAGGCCCAAAACCCGACCTTTCCTAGGGCTCCTCCACCACCTCCATCTCCACCTCATGTGCAAGAAAAGCAAAGGACCTAGTGCTTCCTCCGCGGGATTAATTTAGGGCACGTCCATATGACATGTCATCATCCACCCATCACAACACACACACACACAAATGCTTGTCTGTAGCAACAGTGACCAAAGGTCCATAGGCAGCTAAAAAAAAACCCTAACCCTAACCCTAACCTCAACCCGAGTAGTTGGGCGAGTAAACAGACGCAACCCCGGTTCGATGGCGTCTGATCTTGACCGCGATTGAGGTGGGGCCGCGGCCAGATGATGACGCCGTTGGAAAGATCCCCGTTTCGTGGGTGCCGTGGGCCCCGCGCCAAAAGCTGTGGTGCAAAATGCGTGTAGCTGACGCGGAGGTGCGCGTCCTTTACTGCATGAATCCACCACAGGAGATCGAGATCAATCCATACGCAGCCTCACCATGGTTAAATCTATTTAATGCTCCCCAGAATTAATAATAATAATAATAATAATAATTTTTTTATAAAAAGAAAAATATTATTGATGGTCCAATTGAATGCGATTTATTGAACTTTGAGGAAATTAATTATTGATGCATTATTGTGTTAAAAATTAGTAAAAGCAAACTGTAGACTATTAATTTACACACAACACGATTATTAATCTTAAATTAGGATTATAAATATAAATTGTGGGCATTCAAAAACTCTATGAAATACAACCCTATAAATAGGAGGCGCTTGGTATATATTTGGTAATGAGAATGAAAATGAATGAATTTGATTGAGTGGTGAATGGGTTTAGTAATAGGCTAAGAGGGTTAGATTATGAGATTAGGAGTATCAATCTCATATTTTGATTCAGATTCCCCTCTATTAGGCATCAAAAATGGAAATAAAATAAATTTCATTCTCATTTCAATCTTTTAAATCCATCTATCAAGTACCTCCTAAGATTTGAGTCTGTTTTTCAAGTGAAAAGTGGCGGTCATTTAGATGGGCCTTTGTAAAAAATTGGATTCCTGTATTAAGAAAAATATAATAATTAAGGTATGCGAGGTTGTCACATATTAAGAAAAATACAGAAATCTACTTACAGTAGAAGAAACAGTGGACTCTCATTTAATAAGAATCAACTGTTTAGTTGCCGGCCGTACATCTTTGCCGACGAGCTGCATGGGCATGGCGTATGGGACGGTGGGTCACCGCCACCAGCGGCCGGTGGCCGATAAGGTGAGGGTTTGGGTGATCGATCTTGTGCATGCTTGCCGCTGCAGGTAGCGCTAACCTCCCACAGATGAAGTTCCTTTCATGGAGGTTAATTAATTAATTAGCATGATAAATTCATTACTATTTCACCTTATTTATTTTAGTTTTTTTATGTTGAATAAATGTAAACGAATTTTTACTTAGCTTATTTATACACATTTTGCTCATAATCATTTAATTTATGACATGATGAACTTACACATTAAGATTTTAAATATTATTGTTCATCAATCACTTTCTCGATCATGTGCCGACTAATTAAAGCAGCTAGCCTTAGTTGAAATTAAAAAAATGTTAAATATTAAAGTCCTTTGTGAACCTTAATTAAACGATTATGCAATCTAAAAGTTATATAACATGAGATAAAAAAATAGTTAATATTTTTTAAAAGGAAATTATCTGATTTTCAAATTTAACTCTATTAGTTAACAAAGATCATATGAAATTAAATTTCTGTGTTTAGTTTTTTTAATATTGTCAATTATAATAAAAGCTAATAAAGCAATTACCATGGAATCCATTTGTGATGGGCCATCTGGTCCAGTGGTCTTGGGCAAATTTAATATCACAACAAACTCCACAATATTTAAACAGATGGCATGTGTGGAACCGATGCAAGTGTTGCAATGCGGTTCGAAAGGTCTAGAAGCAATTTCTTACAGCGAAATATTCGTCAGATTCTAATCCTCCTTTTTACAATTACTGTTAACCAGATAAAAAAAATACATGTAATTTATGTCTACAGGTGATTATGAAATTGATCGTGCGGAACATCCGGGTCCACATACGATATTTTTGCCCGTTGACAATGCATAAATATTTTGTATTATATGAATTATTAACACAATCATCATTTAAGTATTCATTTCATATGAAAATGATTTTATCTCAGCGTTATTGGGAGAGAATAGCAGACGACACCAGCACCATACTGTCGTGGAGGCTATGTATATATCTTCTCGGGACAGTGCGATGGTTAAAATATGAGAGATTATCATAAAAAATTAAGATGTCAAAATTTATCGTGCCCGACCCTATGTCTTAATCATTTGCACTAATGGCTAGTAATTAATCATCCATGATTTACCTCTTTCATGATGGTTCAGGGACGAATTGACGGAGGCGCAGAGGCAAACGAATCATCTTTTAGCATGTGAAGGCTATGTAAACCCTTTAAAAAATAACAAATAATAGTACCGTAAAAGATCAAGGAAAATGCTCGAACAGGATCTAAGTTCTAAATTCTTTGATCTTGCACAAATAATACTTGGCCTTGTTCGCGTAGCCAGTTCAACTATAATTTTAAAAAACTAATATAATATAAAATATTTAACCCTTGATTTTAGTGAAAATAATGATTCGATTTCAGAGATTTAAAGTCGGAAAATCATTTGTGTTATAGCTTTCTTGTAATATTTACCATTTCTACATATGAGACCAGCTTCCATTTCAATTTAAATAATCATTCTAACTAACAACCTAATAAAATAAAATTTATACTTTACAACTCTCCTTCAATTAATGAAACATAAAAAAAATAACAATTTACTACTTTTATTATTGTTGTGGTTATAGTTTGTAGAATCGTAATCCTACGCAGAATCGATTTGAGGTCAGGATCGGTCGGGATGGAATCGTACGATCCTACCAAAAACCTTTAAAATTTCATGATAAATGATTAATAATTAAAAAATATCTAAAAAACTTTTTTACATATAAATAGATTACTAATTTTACATATATATTCAATTATTTACTCTCAGCATCTCAAATTACATTATACATATACAAATTTAAATTAACAAGTAATTTAACTACCATTATGCACAATAGTATTCAATAATATTTATATGAAAGAATATAAAATTTCTATTAACGCAACAATAATAATCATGTTAACCTCAAGAATACTTCCTTAGTTTATAAAAATGATCCAATTTAAATGCTAACAAAGAACCTAACCTACGCAGCAGAAACTATTGAATCCTTTGATTCGGATATGAACCTCGAAAATAATATTCTAAAGACTTGTTGATTCTACAGTATGTAGGATTGCAAAGTGCTGGGGGGAGGGATGAATAGCGCTGGTGGCTTTTTCACTTTTCAAATTGTAAAACTATCGGAGATAGACGCAGCGGAAATAAAGATAGAAGAGAGAGAAATCAAACAATGTTAACACGATCAAGTTTTACTTGGTTCGGAGCATGTGACGACTCCTGCTCCAAGGCACACACTCTTTGAGTGTTTACTTTGGGTAATCCACTAGCAGTTCAAAGATTTATAAGTATAATGTTAATTACAAGAATATAGAAATTTAAGTGCAATTAAAAAAAAATATACCAATGACTTCGAATTTTGAATCTTGTGCTTTCGATCATTGGAGTCACGTCGCAGAGTCATTGGATAGTCTTTGAAGCAGCGCACAAGTGAAGAAGGTAAGAATGAGTTGTGTTTTGTACACTAGCCGAAACTCACTTTTATAGAGTGTTAAAGGCGCCTCTAATGTCACTGGAGGCACCTCCAGTGCTAAGCCTTTATCCTCAAAGATAAAGGTCGTGTTCTGTGGCCTCTATCCACCTGAAGTTTCCTTAAGGCACTCCAAGGTGCCTTCCTGCCTTGCTCCAAGGGCCTTTAAATGCCTGGAAGGCACCTCCATGCCTCTCCACGCAGAC
>JBBPFP011257625.1:0-10434 GCA_037974795.1 Kaempferia galanga
AATGAAAGCTGGTTCACTACGCGCCAAAAGGTAGGTGGATCGCTGTTCATGGGGATGTGTCGTCCTCCCAAGAGAGGCTCTAAGCCACTCCGTCGCCTCCTGAGGGAGGACTGGTGCGTAAGCTGGTTGACCGGGTTGTTCGCTCGGTCAGGCATGATGTATTTGGGCAATGAGGTTTGCCTTGTTGCTGTGGTTGACTGGCCACTAGGAGCTCTAGGCCATTCGTCACCTCCTCACGGAGGACCGGTATACTAGCGGAGCATCTGTGGCCCTCGTGGTTTTGTACTGGTTGCGCTGACCGGGCCCGTGAGTCGGGCAGTCTGGCAAATCATCATCACCTGCCACGACAGCCCTTACGCTGGCATCTTTGTTGACTGTGCCCAGACTCTGTGGGACCCTTCCTACATTACTGTATCACTAAATTAATCCATAAATATTGTGTGTCAAGCCACAGTATTGTAAAACACTTTATAGACTAAGGAGCACATGATGATTATAAAAGACTAAAAATTCTATTAATGGTATTTTGTCAGCTTCAATCTCAATAAAGTTGATACTTAATATGCCACCTTAAATATCCTCTATATATCAAAATCTATGCGGGTAGAATGCAAAATTACCTCTATTTCAACTTGTATCTTTGTCTTTTGTAGTAGAAGCAATATATCAAATAGCTCGTGTAGTCAAGAACTGTCTCCTCCAACACCACAAGATTGCAAACATAAATGTAAAGAATGGACAAGAACGTTTGACATAAGTTTACCTCTCATGAAGAGCATTCAAATTTATATAATATGATCACGAGAGCAAAGGTAAAAAAATGGATAAGATGATGGTCACTATGTAAAAGAAGACTGCCGCCCAAGTGTAACTCTACTTTCAACATGGATTGAGACAGAAGATGCAAAACTTCACCTTAGGCACTTCCCTAATAGAAAATATTTTCCTTAAGAATAATGTTGTCCTCTCTACAAACTTTTTAATCTCTATTAGTCTCTACTAACCTTGAGAAATTTACATTGCAGGTTTCCTAAATTGAGAATCCAAAATCATCTCTAAATTTCTTACCACTTACGCTAATGTCTTCTCGTGTCATTTTATTTTAACTTAGGTACTACTCTCTCTCTCTCTCTTTCACAAAAAAGAGTTGGTTGAGGAGAAATAGTATTATGTTATTTGTCATTCATAATTAAAATTCTTATCTTTCATTTTTACTCTCTTATAAATAAAGATAATCTCCCATATTCCCAACACATGTTGTCCGTTCATTTCTATATGGTGGCTCTTCAATTTTTTAAGATGAGAGAGGTATAGATAAGAACGGAGAGTAATTTAAGTATTTAGTTCTTATTTTTCCAAAAAAAAAAAAAAAAGTAAATGCATTAGTTGAGTTTCTTGAGAAGTGTGAAAAGTCTAGAATGATTATTGATCCGGTCCGAGATCAAAGAATGGGATGACTTGGTCAAAGTAACCATGATCGAGTAATTTCGACGAGATACAAATTAAGTAGGCTATCTTCAATTCAATCTTTTGTTGGGTCGGACTTCCTTCAAGTCAGCTTCCTTCAGGTTGGGCTTCAATAGGCTGACTACCTTTAGGTCGGGCTTCAATAGACCAAGTAATCAGGAGATATTTTGGGCGAGAGTTTGAAAAGACTAAAGAAGAATGTTAAGAGGACAGTCGACTCGGCTAGGCCACTCCGACGTTCAAGTCAGACCTTTGAGAAAAATGGATAAAAGTAAAGAAAGTGGAAAGTTATTAGATTGCTTTCCTTGATGTTGTAACTGGTTACCTTTAAATAGAAAGTTAAAGGGTGACCCTATTTTCCGAAGGGCGCACCTCTTCCTTTCGTTACCAAGAGACACCTCCCTTTATGACTGGTGCTTTAACTTCCGCATCCTTTGGTGATCAATGCTTCAACAACCGCCGAGTCAAGTCCTAATTTGGGCCAACCACATTCGCATGCTACTCGGGCTTAATTGACTTGAGGTCTTCTTTTGGAGTTGATTTGGTTGAAACTTGGTTTAATCTGACCCGGACTCGGTCTAAACAACTCTGAGCTAGGTTTGACTCGACTTGAGCTTGATCTGCCTTGATCCGAATCAGTTTGACTTGACCCGAATCCATCTTGACTTTGACTTCCAACTCAACTTGACCTTTAACTTGACCATGCCACGTGGTGCTGACTTTCCTCACCATATCAATTATCTTTGTGAAAATGAGGGGTATTATTCTGATATGGTATGTATATACAAGTATATGTAATCTATGACACATTTTGAATCATATGTTTACATGTGTTGCAAAAGGTGATAACGCTCACCCAAGCACCCTCCACAACCCTCCCCAAGGCCTATGGAAGGGTGGTAAATCACAGTACCGAGCGACCTCCTAGGTGGGAGGAACTTATTTCCTAAAGGAATGAACCCTAGAGGATTCGAACGTTGCACCTGTGTTGCAATTCTACCACCCGAGTACCAACTCGGCTATGTCCATGGAATCATATGTTCATGATAAGACTGACATTGGTGAGATAGTGTTCCAAATGTGTGAAATAGAGAAATTATCCAAACCAAACTCCTAATATAAGGAAACACCCAAATTGGCCTATGTATTCTAACGTACCCACTCTATATCTAGTTGTTTCACCAAACAACTTGATTCCTCAAATCAAGCTTGCTCAATGAAAAACCTTGATTGACTGAAATATTTTTAAGAACACTTTTTTCTTTATAAAGATAGAAATCAATTTCATTTTGCTAATTTAATTGGTAAATTGTTTCACCAAACAACTTGAAACATTTAGCTATAAAATTAAATGTGCATTTGCCTCCTTTTGATTAAAAAATAATTGAACTATTTCAGTCATCAAGTTGCTTCATCAAACAGCTTGATTATTAAACTGTTGGTGAAGGAACTTAAAAGAATTCATTTTTTAAAAAAATAAAAAGAAGCAAACTCCTATTTAATTTAATTGGTATTCTTTTTGAAGAAAAAATAATTTATTTTTTGCCAATTTCTACCCATCAACATTTTTCACCAAATAGCTTGATGGAATAGTTAATTTTTCAGTTTTAAAATTAGAAAAACATATTTACCTATAATATTAAATGGGCATTTGTCTTTTTCTTTAATATGTTTCTTTTCAATTTATTTTTCAGTCAAGCTATTTAACCAAAACTTTAAATTCTGTTTGGTGAAATAGTTGGAGGTATTTTGGCCTGGAAAAGTGGAAGGAGCTTGATTTATGCATTTTACAAAAAAGGAGCTTGATTTTGGCATTTCCTAACATTGGGGGCCCAATTTGGGTCATTGTGCTATAAAATAAGGAAGAAACTATGCATTTATATTCAGAGGCATGAAGAAAAGTTTCATGAAATTGCAATGATTTCGTGACATTAGAAGAATTAAGACTAAATTTCATTTAGTGTTTATTATGACTTTACAACATCAAAGAAAATTAAGATAATGCACATATTTTTTTACAATAGTATTAAGTGAAATATAATATCTTGTTTTGATCTATGCTTATCTTGATTTTATATATATATATATACACATAAAGGTATGAAGACATGGATATGGCTTTACATTATGGACTAATGCTCAGAGAATGTATTCGGCATCAGAGTATAGCAAGGTAATGTAAAGTCTTTGTTTTTCTTTTAGAACTCAAAATATTTTAATCTGAATTGTTGTTCCCTAGAGTGTTGGCTATGAATGAACACGTAATGCATTTTCAGATGGTGTCAATCTAAGATAGAAAGGCAAATGATGACTTGAATCATCCTCATTTACACAAAGTATTTTCTAGTGATAGGTGGTTATGTTGTCTTATCAGTGTCTCTCTTTTTCTGAAATTCTATTTATTATGTTGTGCTACCAGTATAGGTTAACATGGTCACAATGCAGCATACTGATCATAAATTGATACCTAGGTAAATGTTCTTGTGATGCCTATGCTGTCCGGGTTTCTGTAGTGCCAATCGAGTCATAGTCTATCTAGACTAATAGAGTCTGCAATTAACTTAAGAAGATATCATTCAATTCTTTTCACCAGTCATGGGGAGGAAATAAATACTAAAAGAAGAGGGAATGGCAAGAGAAGCAACACGATTTAAGAATATCAACCAAGACGAAAAATCATTTTCCATCACTCATCTTTCAATTTTGTCTTTTGTTAATCACGAAGAGAAGATGAAACATTAAAAAGAGAAGCACGGGATTGAGGAGATGCACCAAATGGAGCACCAAATATTGAAAGAAAAAGTTACTAAAAGTATCTATATCTTGTACTTATAATTGTAGCATTTCAATGGTGTTAGATCAAATATAAAAACCTAACGTAAATCACATTGTCAAACCATCAAAATAGCGCAGTTAGCTCTAACCACAAGGGAGGAACTAATGTCCCGACGACAATTACAATTCCCTTATAATGACATGTTTTCTATCCATATGAATTTGCAGTTACTGGTATATTTCTGTGAATTTTTGCAAGAATGATCAATTTGATGTGTTACATTTGACAAAAAAAAATCTCTGATGTTTTTTTTCTTTCACTTTTTTGCTTTTAGAAATACTTGTATTCATTGACTAAGTTTATCCTCAAATCAATCCTGCATTCTTTAAATTTGTGGTGTCGACTTCACTGTCCCAAAAGTAAATAGACAGTGTTCAATTAAAATTCTTCCACTTCAAACATAAACTATTACTATTTAAGTTTGATAACAGTCTTGACTCCTGGCTGGTAGAATTTTTAAATGTTGTTGCTCTTGTGCTAAAACTCTATACCAACTTTCAACCAAAAAAACTCTATACTAACTAGTATTCCAGAGTAACTACAGTTAAGCACAGAATCATGAAAATTGATATAAGTGATGAGGAGGAATGTATAATTAATTTCATATAAGACAATAGATTCAATCTGTGGTGTTTAAGATGAACAGAACTTTTGATGTACTATGTATTGTCTTTACATCACACTTTGTTGGATAAGTGTTGTTTCTTGCTTTTAAGATTTTGGTTTCCATTTTATATGATATTAAATACGCTTGTCACTTGGAACCATTTGTTTGCCAATTGCACTTGTCCTTGATTTGCTTTTGCAGGTACGTTTTAGAGTTTGATAAAATGAAGAAGTTCTTTGATTATATTGAGATTCCAAATTTTGACATATCATCAGATGCCTACTTAACTTTTAAGGTCAAGCAACTGTTACAATCTGTTTATTTTTATCAATTTTGGTTAGTTATAACCTTTAAACAGTTAAGAGCATATATTTGTTTTATTTCTAGCTAGGATTTAAATTTTCAAACCACAGAGATTTTATGGTCTAAATTTGTTGGTTGACCAAGAGATAAGTAGGGTGGAGGGAGTGGACCACCAAACTTTAGAATGGATTAAGCAAATTTGTATGAATTGTTATAGAATTACTTTTCCCTAATGATTATTTGACGAGGATAATATAAACATATGTTTGGATATAAGTTGGTTTAGGATCCCTTTTTAACTTTATAAATAATAGAAAATTTACAATGGAAATAGTAGATAAGAAGAATATAAAACTATTATTATTCTTAAAATATTTGGAATTATATAAAAGTTGAGAATTAGTAATTAGTGCAGAACAATCAGAAAACAATGAAATTAGTTTTCAACTTCTACTTGGGAGTATGGGAATCTGAGCCTGCTAAAGCTATTCCGGGTTCCTGCTCTTTCTCTACAAGGCAAGAAAAAAAAAAACTGACCACTAAAGATGTTATTATACAGGAGCTCATGACAAGGCACAAATCAACTGTTGCAGAATATCTCTCCAAAAATTATGTATGGGTAAGGATATTTTTCTCAACAGTTCTTTTGTGCATGTGAATTTAGAATAATCAGTTGCATTAGACCAAGTTGTTCAAAGATGATTGGGGCTTTTATTCAGATGGTTATTGTTCTCTTCTCTATTATTTTTATGGCCAAACTCATGTACCATACTTTGCATATATTTTATTTATTCTCACTTTTTCTGTTTTACTTTGGGATTGGTATTTCTTTCATTTTGGTATAGTTAGGACCAGCTTATGATTTATATTTCTTTTTCCATACATTTAATTTGGCTTGAAGTAAATGTTGGTTTTGGAAGACATTTATTTGGCAAAAAGCACCTGGCTGTGCCAAGAGTATAACTTAATCATTTTAGATCTAAATTGTAGGTCGCAATTCTGTTGTGATATTATTTGTTAGTATTCACATTGCTGTGATAACACCTGTGTGAGTTATTGTGATACCTGTGAAACAAAATATCACTATGACGCCACCTGTTTGATCTTTCCCATGAAGATGGGATGCATCTAATTTCCTAGTATCTGAAACTGAAATAATCAGAACACTGCATAACATAAATTTCCATCAACATGAAGAAAATTTTATGTGCAATTGAAATCAATCTCAACAATATAAGTGACAAACAGCAAAGCACGCGCAAGCTAGAAGAGCCAGAAACTGGATTCAGTTTTCACTTGAAACTAACATGTATTTTATTTGTTGATTGATGATGAAGCTGGAAAACTTTTGCACAATAGCTTCTATATAGTGTCACAATTATTGTATATTCTAGATAAAAATTAGATGGAAAAGGTGAAAAATAAACAGAGACAAGCAGTGCCTACACCTGAATGCTAGAGGCTGTTGCCCCTCTATACTTACAAACGGGATGAGATATACAAGTAAAGATCTTACTTTTACTTCCTAGAAACAGCGCTATTAAGAGAAGTAAAAACACTTTTCTGTATTCCTTGCCTTCAATAATTGTATGCATGCATTCATTTGGTCAAGGTCTGGTTTAGTTGAATTATGCTGGATCCCTCGACAGTGTTCAACCGCAAATGTAGCTATGGCTAGTGCTGGAAGAGCCAACCATATAAACCTCCACCTCAGCAAGTTTTAGTTCAACAACTCAATCAATTCCAAACTAATATGAAATGATTTGGCCTAAATGAGAAAATTGTTCTATCAATTTGGGTATGTATGAACTACTGATCCAAAATTCTTGAACCCAAATTATTGATGGTGAACTCATCTAGGCCTTATAATCCTTTGTTAATGCAAAACCTCCCTTTGGCTTATACTTTGATGTAAAATCTCTAACCTAAGGGTGGCAACATTGTTAAATCTCAAGGTTCTTAACTGAAGGCATCTTAGACCCAGTTGTACACACAACATTACAGGTAGCCCTTTCCTTTTGGGTCACCTCATCAAGATTTGGACTATCTATTTTGATTTTATCTGTAAAGACCTTAGGCTTCAATCAGTAGCTCAAAATGTTTAATATGGTCTTAGTACTACTATGCCTTTCAAAAAAAACTTATAGATGTCCTTCATCAGGACACAACTAAGATGCCCAAATTAGGAAAAATAAAACACTTTTGCTGACGAGTCAAACACATCATTATTCTCAACTCTCCTTCGTGGTAAAGGATACAAGATCCTGAGAGGACAAAGCTGATATTTGGTCTGTTTTATTATCTACGGTGTAAATAAAGGAATTATTCTGAGAAGGTGCCTTAGAGGGCACCTATAACTGTGGCATCACTTTAATGCCTTTAATTTTAAGGGTGATCCTAATCAAGCAGCACCGTGGCTGATGTGAAGCTTAACAAGTGTAGATACCTAGTTGCTAGGCGTTCACTTCTTTTGAAAATAAATGTAAAATATTGCAGGGAGTGGAATTTTATTTAATTTTATTTATTTTTTAGTTTTTTAAAAAGAGCTGAAACGTGAACAATAGGGTTATGAATAATTAACTTTGCTAATATAACAACTACTCTGCCATTGAGTTAGGACTAACTAATTACAGAATATCTTAAATAACTGATCCCTTTTAGATGTTTGAATATTAGCTAAGTTATTTTGTTTCGGATTATTAGTTTTAATATGAGTGGTCTTAAATTTCTGTCAGCAGAAGTTGTATTATCTTTGTAGTCGCCCTAAGGCCATAGGCATTCAATTAATGTGTGTTTGCTTCTTTTGTTTTAAAGTGTTCTCTTTCAGTTTTTTTCAGAATACAACACAAGGCTCCTATCATCTTCTAATTACATTATAAGAAGGCAATCTGTTAAGGTATATTCCAAACTATGTTCTAGATGTGTTTTTCAGTTTGGTCTTGGTGTTTGGAATTTAATGATGTTATACATCTTATATACAGTCTTGAGTAGTTACTTCAAGAACCTCATTTTTACTCTATTTTAACTCAGCTTCTAGGTGATATGTTACTCGATCAATCAAACACTACAATTATGGTGCGTTATGTTAGTTCAAAGGATAATCTTATGATCCTAATGAATCTCCTAAGGGTACGTTTACTCAAATCTTTCCTAATCAGGATGCATAAGCATTCTCTGCTACTTTGTTACTACGGCTAAAATTTATATGGTTTGAAAATCATCAGTAAGTGCTAGTGTAAATTATGTTGGTACGTTAGTAAGTGCTAGTGTAAATTATGTTGGTACGTTTACTCAAATCTTTCCTAATCAGGATGCATAAGCATTCTACGCTACTTTGTTACTACGGCTAAAATTTATATGGTTTGAAAATCATCAGTAAGTGCTAGTGTAAATTAAGTTAAATGTATCAAATATGAGTAAAAAAGATGTGTTTGCCAAATGGCATATCTTTGTTTATCTGTATTCATATAGCTTAATGATTTACTATTATAGCTAAATTGACAATTCCTTTTTTGCTATTGATAAATAACAATGATTAGTTGTGATTATTTTGCAACTAGTAGCAATGCTATTATTTCATTGCATTTGTTATATATGATAAACTTATTTAATATTTACCTAGACTATTATCAGAAATCATTTTTGAATCATCTCTACTGATAGGAATCAAGTCAGAATATTCAAATAGAAGCATTCCGTGTATTTAAGGTATACCTTGCATCCATTTTTTTCTTTTAGAAACATTCTTTTTGTTAATAACATATTCTTAGTTATGAGTTAATTTTCCTTTGAAATTTTTTTAGCTTTTTGTCGTCAATCAAAAGAAGCCTCCTGAAATAAGAACTATATTGATCACAAATCAGAACAAGCTTCTTCGTTTGTTCCAACAAATCAAGTTGGATAAAGGTATGCCAGAGCTCCAATTTATTTACTAAATAAAAGCACTTTCTTTTCATTTCCAACTTTTGTTTGACATCGAATCAGTACAGATAACTAAGAAGCAAAATACTTAAGTAGACAAATTCATTTACTCACCTTTACTGCCAAGCAGTAAGCATCAGATCAGGATTAGTTGATCCAGGTTTGGCATTGTTTGTTGCTGTCATTTTCCCAACTTTTTCTGCAGAAGATGAGCAATTTGAAGGAGACAAAGCCCAGGCTACGAGAGAGATAGAAGCCCTCAAGTGAGAGAACACCCAATTGGGAACATTATATGCTATATAATTTTGCGTTCTTAATTTTTCATAGAATGCTGGAAGAGTTAGTCCTGCAATATTAGCCAGCTTAGTCAGCAAAAACTTTGAAAGTTGCGGCCAGAACTTCTTAGGTTCCCCTTTAATTATAATAAATATATCTATAGTTTATCACTGGTTCTAATCTCTAGCTTCACAAGAAAAATAATCAGTCCCAAGCCATCTTGTATATTGTATTGTCTCTCTAAGATGTACAAACCAAAGGGATATGATATTTAAGGTTTCTCAGTCGTGTAATCCGACCCTTCTTCGGGGCCCCACATTGGGTCTATGGAAGACAAACCGTCTGAAACTGAAGCCTAGCTCAACCTGATTATAACTTGAAAGTATATTGAACTTAGTGTATTTCTGATGATGTTCCTAGATTTTCAGAAGTTTTAGCTTGCTTTTGACAATTAATTTGTTTCCTAGGATCAGATTTCATTAACTTAGTCAAATTAGTCTGTTAAGGTCGTGCTTGAGAGAATGGTTGATGACATAGGCATTAAGTTCTTTGGTGAAAAGCTCTTAGTATTTACAAATATTTTTAAGAACGGTCACTTAAGCTGGAATTGTATCCTCTTTTTACTACTCTCTTTAGCTAGATTTCCCATTGTGACCTGGATGGGATGAGGGAGCTCTTTCACATTTTTCAGGAGCGGCTCCCTTTTTTTAATTATAATGATTTTTTTTATTCAGGTTTTAACCAAAAGACGTAGGTAGGATTCTGAATTTATCAAAGGGCGCATGCTATTTTGATATTTACCAAATAACATATCTTTTTAAGTAGATTTCCTATTTTATCCTTCTAATAACTTTTTTTTTCTTTTATTTGTTGTTTTCTTTCTCTCTTATTTTCCTCTTCTCTATTCTCTCTTTCCTCTCTCTTTTTCTGCATGCAGACATAAAGTAGGTCTGATATGCAAATTATTGTATAGCGGGCCCATGACATATAGGTTTTAGTTAATTTTTGATAACTTTTAAATACA